>BLSH010477607.1:1128203-1184263 GCA_018402905.1 Glandirana rugosa
TGCTATTAGACTTTACAATCAAAGCTGCTCCCTGTGAACCATTAACCATAAGGCCTCATACACACGGATGTTTTTTGACGCCGGCGTTTTTTGCAGCTCTCCATGTTAGTCAATGGCCCCATAAAAACGTTGGCGTTTTTGAGCTGTAGATGACGTCGGCGTTAGTGAGCTGAAACTAGAACCCACAGCCATCGCGTTCTGAGGCTGTAACATTTTGGCATTTTTTGACGCCGACGCCACAATATGCCAACAAACCCTACCTATTATTATACTGGCGTTTTCCGGAGTTTTTTGACGCCGACGTTTTTAGGTTGAAAAATAGCAGAGGGATGATTTTTTTAAAAAACCGCCTATTGACGCCGACGCTCACTAACGCTCAAAAACGCCGATGCATAACGCCGAAAAACGCCAACTTTTTTCCTTGACGTCGGGCCCGACGTTATGTTTATTTTATTAGAAACGTCCGTGTGTATGAGGCCTAATACACACTGTTATTACTGTTTTATTGTGTAAAATACTACCTGTGTGCAATATCACTTGCAATACGTGCAATATTACCTGCAATACGTGCAATACCACCTGTGTGCAATACTACCTGCAATACGTATTTTTTCCTCATTTGTATTTATACATTGTGTTGTGTATATACTTGTGTACTATAGTATGTCTATTGTCTATATATTTGCATTTAGCATTTAGTTTTTATTTTTTCATGCTGCTGTAACAAAGACATTTCCCCACTGTGGGACGAATAAAGGTTTATCTTATCTTATATTAAACACCTGATGGATGGGGGCAATGTACTGAGCTTAACACATTTGTATCCATTGATATGAATTTGTATTGTCGTTTATGATTGATATTTTATCATGTAATGTTTGTGATTATATGCATCAGTATATTTAAATTCACAAATTAAATTTCTGTGAACATCTCCATCAGTCTATTGTGTATCCCTCATGTGCTTCAACTAAAGTCCCACTGCTCTCTTCCTAAATTTTGCAATACTGCAAAATGAGTTTCCTTTACAAATCTACTGGCAGGATCAACAGGTACACAATTAGGTTGAAAAAAGACTTACTGTCCATTGCATTCAACCAACATAAAATGATATTTCAGAGGGATGTGGTTTATGTATATAACAGTTACAGCCACAGCTTTTTTTCTTTTGTAATAAAAGTTTTAAATTAAATAAATAAAAAGTGACTGTAGTAAGCTCCTCCCACCCCCCGCCCCTCAAAGTGTTATATGATTTGTTCCACCCCTGTAACTGTCACTTTTTAGAACAGTATGATCTGCATATAAATGGGGAAAAAAAGATGTGAACTAACAAAGAAATTCCCATATTGAATACTGTTGTTAGAGGCATCAATCCCATATAGCTATCAGAATACAATACGTTTTGCTCTAGTGGTGCTTTAATACCGGAGGTAGGTTCTCTCTCCACTCATGGTATATGTTGATTAGTATCCTGGGTGAATAATAACCAGGATAGCAACAATTACAAAATAAGCCATGTGAAGAAGGTATTCTGTAAAATTACTGGTTTCCCGTGGGCTGTCTTAGGTTGCAGTTCTTGTGTTATGTCATGTTAATTATTCATTGTGTCTATGAGCTTTTAGGACTAACCTCCACACAACTTACCTCAGTAAAATGGCCAAAATGCTCGCCTTATTAACCAATGACACACCACAAAGCTACCTTATTTGCTCTCCTGTTATCTCTCACCTTGACTACTGAAACTTCCTCTTTATTGGCCTACCTCTACACTCAGAGACTATTGCCCCTCCAGTCTATCATGAATACCCCTGCCAGACTCATTCACCCTACCAATCGGTCACCTCTCCCTGCCAATCCCTCCACTGGCTTCTAATCGCCCAACTAAAAAAAACTCTAAATACTAACAAAATCCACAGCCATCCACAACTCTGCCCCCCCAGCTAAATCACCAACCTCGTCTCAGAATATTTCCCAAACTGTTCTCTTCACTCCTCCCAAGACCTTCTGCTCTCCAGCCCCTTGCCACCCCTTTCCATGCTCACCTCCAAGGCTTCTCCAGAGCCTCTCCTAGCCTCGGGAACTCTGTACTTCAATCTGTCCAGCTATCTTCCACTGTATCCTCCTGTAGATGATCACTTAAAACTCATCTCCTCAGAATAGCCTATCCCACCTCCACCTAAAAATTAAACTTCTCCATCAACTCACCCCCCTCACAGATCACTTTTAGTATTAGTTGCTCTCTCTCTAGATCAGCTTTTCTCAAACAAGGTTCCTCCAGAGATTTCTAGGGGTTCCTTCAGCACTCAGCAACTTCTGCCTTTAAGATAAGTTCCCACTGACACTAGTTACCTTTTTATCTATCTGTAAGGGGGGAATTCTTCCCATTGACCATCAATGTAATGAGCGTTCTTCCCATTGACCATCAATGTAATGAGCGTTCTTCCAAGTGACCATCAATATAATGAGCGTTCTTCCAAGTGACCATAAATGTAATGAGCGTTCTTCCAAGTGACCATCAATATAATGAGCGTTCTTCCCAGTGACTATCATACACAGTACTGTGAGCTGTAGATATATTGTAATTATAAGCAGGGGTTTCCTGACCCCAGAAAGTTATATTAACCACTTGCAAGTGGGATCCATTATTCTGGGAGGGTGTACTATTACTGGGGCGCACACCTGGGAGCATCCGTGACCGCCGGTATCACGGATCACGGTAAATGGCCGCTTGGAGCGGCCGTTTACCACGTCATCGCTCCGTCAAATGACGGAGCATCACATGTAAACAAGCCGGCGGAAGTGCCGGCTTGTCTCTCCCCTCTCCGCACCGATCGGTGCAGTGTGACAGGAGAGGGGGGAGAGAGGAGATGCAGTGGTGCTGTGGGCAGGATCTGAAGTGCTCACAGCACCGCTATGTGCCAGGCAGGGACCCCCATCCAGCTTCATCCATGCAGCCTCATTCATGCACCCTCATCCATGCCCACCCATCCGTGCTCACTCATCTGTGCCCACCCATCCGTCACCCATGCATCCGTGCTCACCCATCCGTCTTCCATGCATCCGTGCTCACCCATCCGCCACCCATGCATCCATGCTCACCCATCCGTCACCCATACATCCGTGCTCACCCATCCGTGCCCACCCATCCGTCACCCATGCATCTGTGCTCACCCATCCGCGCTCACTCATCCGTCACCCATGCATTTGTGCTCACCCATCCCTGCTCACCCATTCGTCACCCATCCATGCTCACCCATCCGTACTCACCCATCCGTCACCCATGCATCCATTCTCACTCATCTGTCACCCATGCTCAACCATCCCTGCTCACTCATCTGTCACCCATGCATCCGTGCTCACCCATCCATGCTCACTCATCCGTCACCCATGTAGCCATGCTCACCCATCCATCACCCATGCATCGGTGCTCACCCATCCAGCCATGCTCACCCATGCATCCGTGCTCACCCATGCAGCCTCATCCGTGCTCACTCATCCAGCCTCATCCGTGTTCACCCATGCATCTCTGCTCACCCATGCCTCCTTGCTCCGCCATCCAACTGTGCTCACCCTTGCATCTGTGCTCACCCTTGCATCTGTGCTCAGCCATGCATTCGTGCTCAGCCATGCATCCATGCTCTGCCATCCATCTGTGCTCACCCATGCATGCATGCTCACCCATGCATCCGTGCTCCGCCATCCATCTGTGCTCACCCATGCATCCGTGTTTACCCATCCAGCCATGCTCACCCATGCATCCGTGCTCACCAACCTAGTCATGCTCACCCATGCAGCCTCATTCATGCTCACCCATCCAGCCTCATCCATGTTCACCCATGCATCGATGCTCACCCATCCATCCGTGCTCACCCATGCATGCAAGCTCACCAATGCATCTGTGCTCACCCATCCATCCGTGCTCAGTCATCTCCATCTACGGCTTATTCACCCTCATTCATGCTCATTTATGCCTCATTCATGCTCATCCATACCACATCAGTTCTCAACATGACACATCCATGCCACTACAGTACCCATCCGTGCCACTACAGTACCCATCCGTGCCACTACAACACCCATCAGTGCCACCACAGTGCCTCACAATAATGTAATAGGTAGTCAAATTAGATTTGAAATGTATGCCCCTAGAACGCCTGATGGTGCTCCCTGTATGTTGGGCTTCTGTATGTGGCCAGGCTGTGTAAAAGTGTCACACATGTGGTATCACCATACTCCATGCAAGAGATAGTCAGGAAATTATATGTGTAATTTATGTCCTTAGAACGCCTGATGGTGCTCCCTGCATATTGGGCTTCTGTATGTGGCCAGGCTGTGTAAAAGTGTCACACATGTGGTATCAGCATACTCGGGACGAGTAGCAGAATATATTTTAGGGTGAAATTTTTGCTAGGTACATGCTGTGTGTTATAAATATTGTATAAATGGACAACCTTGTGTAAAAAATAAATGTGTTTTCATTTTCTTTCCACATTTTTCCAAAAACTTGTGGAAAAAATTAACCATTCAAAAGACATTATGCCTCATAGAATATACGTTGGGGTGTTTACTTTCCAAAATGGGGTCATTTTTTGGGTGTTTCCATTGCCCTGGTGCTCCAGGACCTTCAAAAGTGCAAGAGGTAGTCGGGAAATTATATGTGTAATTTATGTCCTTAGAATGCCTGATGGTGCTCCCTGCATGTTAGGCCTCTGTATGTGGCCAGGCTGGGTAAAAGTCTCACACATGTGGTATCGCCATACTCAGGAGGAGCAGCAGAATGTGTTTTGGGGTGTAATTGGAGGTATGCATATGCTGTGTGTGAGAAATAATCGGTTAATATGACAATTTTGTGAAAAAAAAAAACTGAAAAAAAAATCTTCATTTTGCAAAGAATTGTGGGAAAAAATGACAACTTCAAAAAACTCGCCATGCCTCTTACTAAATACGTTGGACTGTTTACTTTCCAAAAAGGGGTCATTTGGGGGGTATTTGTACTTTTCTGTCTTGTAGACCCTTTAACTTTCACAAAGACCAAATAATATACACTAATTTTGATTATTTTTACCAAAGATATATAGCAGTATAAATTTTGGCCCAAATTTAAGAAGAAAAATTACTAATTTGCAAAATGTTATAACAGAAATAAAGAAAAATGCATTTTTTTACAAAATTTTCAGTCTTTTTCCATTATTGCTCAAAAAATAAACACCCCAATGGTGATTAAATACCACCAAAAGAAAGCTCTATTTGTGTGGAAAAAAAGGACAAAAATTTCATATGGGTACAGTGTAGTATGACTGAGTAATTGTCATCCAAAATGTGAGAGCACTGAAAGCTGAAAATTGGTCTGGTTAGGAAGGGGGTTTAAGTGCCCAGTGGTCAAGTGGTTAAATATAAGTATTTCCCCTTCCTGTTTAGCTATGGGACAGGAAGTGAAGGGAAATCTCCACAATGGGACAGAGATAGAGAAACAAAATCTGACAGGGATTATCAGTTATAACTTATAACTTTCCCTTGCTCTATCAAAAATGGAAAAAAAACAGCATTGCCTTTAGTTCTACTTTAAGGGTTCAATGGTTCATCTGTGTTAAAAAAGGTTGAGAAAGGCTGCTTTAGATTGTAAGCTCTCATGAGCATGCCCTCCTAACCCTCTTATCTTGAATTGTATTGCAACCGTAGGGTCGGTCTCACTTTATTCTGTAAAATGCTGTGCAAACTGGTGGCATTATATAGATCCCTTTATAATAATAATTCTTTTTTGCTTAAAGTGGTTGTAAACCTCAGACATGAAATATGAACAAAGCATATCCCTCTATAGGGCGTACTTGTCTCAAACAAGATCACTAATAGTCATTTCTGTCTGCTGCTTTGTTCCTCTGCTATCGGCATGAATCCCTTTTGACAAGTTTTCCTGACACCAAGAGAAAAATGGTGACAGGGGAGGGATCTCCAGCAGATTGACAGCCTCAGCTCTGTTCCTGTCTGGAGGGGGTGTGTCCATTCCCTCCAATCATCTCTCAGAACTCTCCTCACTGAGCTCTGCAGAGAGTAACCTCAGCTCTTCTCCCCTTTTTTCTGACAGCTCAGACAAGCTTTATGAATTCTGGACTTTCAACCGATGTAGAGAAGAGAAGACTGCGGATAAACAGGTACAACTTTACTGGGTATATGTGAGGGTTTTTAACCACTTTAACTTTATATTTTGATATTTTCTGAGAGGTCAGCTTTAATTCAGAGGAATCACAAAAACGATCTTGGTTTTGTTATGGAATTGGACACTCTTTTAGTGTATGTGAGTTGTTTAATTGAAATCTTCTTCTCCCGTCTCAGCTTTAACCTCTATGCGACTCCCAGCTTCTTCCTGAAATTGCTCAGCAGCTCAGTGTACAAGCTGTTCCCTGAAAACACCTCGGGAGCTTGTAATGAATAATCAGCAAGCAGAACAATGCACACTGCTGGGAGGAATCGCCATTAAACAGCTTCTCTCTCACGCTGTCGCCTGCTTTATACTGCAGAACTCCATCTGCTCCCATCAGGTTTTGCAGTGTGTGAATCTAATGGATACTATGAGATTTATTAAAAGCTTATTCTAATGCTTGTCTTACACCTAACAATAAACCATCAATCATACCTGTCTCCATTTCAAAGACTCTTTCACAACAAAGAAATCCAAATTTGATTAGAACTTCTACCAAGAATGATCTTTGATGAGTAATCAGATCATTAAGTGTGTGGCCTATGAAACTGTAAACTGTAGCAACCTATCAGAATTCATCCTCAAATCACGCCTGTTCAAATCAAATCCTGATTGGTTGACATGAGTAATGACAATGAAAGCAAGAAAGGTGCTCCGCATCGGAGCTTCAAACGTCTGTTATGGTGCTTCACCATGCAATTCAAAACGATTGGCAGTGCGCGACATTGCGGTTTGTGTGTCACAGTAACGCACGTTTTACCTTACATTTTTACAATGTGAATCCGGCCCAAGGGATGTAATAGGTAAGGGAGAAGACTCGTCATAGGCGTGCGCGCAGGGTGTGCTGGATGTGCTAGGGCACATCCTAATCATCCTGTGCAGTGCAGATGACCCCTGCTGCCCGGGCACCGATGTCTCCCCCCACCCGTGGCACTGATGGCTTCTCTCCTCTCCCGTTAGCTGCTGCAGTGGATGTTTCAAGATGGAGAGAGGGGGAAGGGGCTGGTAAATATGTAATTTACTGGCCACTTCCTTTTATAAATGAACACAGTGAGCAATCAGTACAGATTGCTCCTGTGTCCATTCATAACTGAAACATAGTAACCTGTGTTTACTATGCTTCCGATTGTGAATGAACAGGATGCCGCACAGCACAGAGCATTTCCCATTAATTTACTGTCCAGTGAAGCTGAGGCTGCAGAGAAAGGGAATGGGGAATCTCTGTCTCCTCAGTGCCTTTCTCTGTCTCAAACATGAGACATCAGGGGTCTTTTCAGATTACTGATATTTCAGTAGAGCCCCCCAACAATTTGGGGGGCTCTTTGGCAGGGCGGCAAACAGTATGCCACTGACACAAACCACCCCACCCCCCTCCAGTTGGTAGCACTTACCCTATTGCTTCACCAGTGGCTTACCCTGCTCTGCTGTGGCCTCCCGTTCCCCTCTCCATGGATCATCACGATGGGGCAGCGGCTTCCTTTTCCTCCCTCCTCCTTGACGGCCATTCTGGAGTCTTCTCTTTTCGGCCAGTCGGAAAACAGGTCTCACACCCGCTTCTGATTGGCCGGATTGAGGATCAGTGTTATAATATTCATTCATTCATTCATTAATATTCATTTGCTGTTGTAACACCTGAGTGGGCTCATGGCGCAGTGCTCTGTCCACCATATTTTGAAGCCTATTAGAGCCTATACTACATGAAATACTGTTATCATGATGTGCAATACAAATAAAAACTATTTTTACACATTGCCAATGAGGCTATTTTACAAAATACCTGTTTTCATCAATATTATAATTGTCCTTTTTTCTCCTGCATCTATACGTGATGTATATATAATACTTCTTTTATTATTGGTTATGACGCAACGCATTTAAAGTTCCACCAAACCCCTTTCCCCCTCTTTTTTCCCAATGGATACCAAGGGCCAAGCTATCATCTAAGCTCTTTCTACAGAAAGGATAAACATAACCGCTTTTTGCAAAGTATAGTTAAAAACTTTCAGAACCTGCTGAAAACTCATTGATGAATAGGGTGCCAAGTTCTACACATTTAACCAAAAATCCAAGCATATGATGGCGCGCTGAATCTGCTGCAGGAAAAAAATAAAAACGTAATGGAGCTCCGACTGTTCTGTGATCTCAAACAAATTCATCATAAATGCATTAGCCGGTTACACCTAGTAAATCCGCCTTGGTTTCATTATAAAGTGCAATCATGCATAGCAGTCTAGATAGTGATAGTGTGTTTAAGCAGTATAATAATTCTTCATTACCCCAGTGCTGTCCATGTGCTGAAGTTTACAGCAATGTGCAGTATTTCCAGATGTCCAGACAGAAAACATCCCAAGTAGGAGGCAGAGAGACAGATTAATGGGCGCCCTCTAGTGCTTATTTATAAAGTGTGCAGAAAAATAACCAAACCTTATAATGTCGCTGCTACTGTATCTCACAAAAGTAAGTACACCCCTCACATTTTTGTAAATATTTTATTCTATCTTTTCATGTGACAACACTGAAGAAATGACACTTTGCTACAATGTAAAGTAGTGAGTGTACAGCTTGTATAACAGTGTACATTTACTGCCCCTTCACAATAACTCAACACACAGCCATTAATGTCTAAACCGCTGGCAACAAAAGTGAGTACACCCCTAAGTGAAAATGTCCATATTGGGCCCAAAGTGTCAATATTTTGTGTGGCCACCATTATTTTCCAGCACTGCCTTAACCTCTTGGGCATGGAGATCACCAGAGCTTCATAGGTTGGCACTGGAGTCCTCTTCCACTCCTCCATGACAACATCACGGAGCTGGTGGATGTTAGATACCTTGCACTCCTCCACCTTCCATTTGAGGATGCCCCAAAGATGCTCAAATGCCTCCTATTGTAGCAAAGTGTCATTTCTTCAGTGTTGTCACATGAAAAGATATAATAAAATATTTACAAAAATGTGAGGGGTGTACTCACTTTTGTGAGATACTGTATATTATTGTACATATATTGGTCACCCTCTTTCCACACTTTAGAAATAAAGGGGAACTATGGGCATAATAAATAAATAAATGATGCAGTCAGTAATTAGTCATTGATTTATCTTCTTGTCATGTTTTATTACGGGTTGATCTTCACAGTTAATTTTTCACTTCCTTTAACAGATTGATAATGTTGTTTGTTCTTTAGTGAAATCATTACAGAGGTGTGACCCTGTATACAAGGCAGTATTAGTTGGACATGTGTGGGTACGGGTTCGTGTCCCCAAACCCAGACAGTGTGAGTTAAGGGGCACACAACTGCATCCACACAGATGTCACATTGGAAGCAATGGCTGTGTCAATGCAAGCGCTGCATCCATGTTTACAGCGGCAAAGTGGTTCGTTATCGCAAACCGCCGTCACCTGACAGCGGCTGCGATAATGAGTATTGTGAGAGCGTGCGTGCGCCGCCGGAGGTGCGCTCACGCACTCACTGTGTTCCGGGGGGGCCAGGGAGCGGGTACGGCGGACTCTATCTCCACCGGCTACCCGCGAAGGCTCCCCCGCAGTGAGAGAACGGAGGTCCGTGTATGTAAACAAGAATTTCCGTTCTGACAGAGGGGGAAGGGATGTAATCACAGCCTTCCTGTATATGGAAGCCGTGATCACTCCCCTCCCCCTGCCAGCCCAGCCCTCATACAGTTAGAACACACTGAGGGAACACAGTTAACCCTTAGAGCGCCCCCCTCCAGGTTAACCCCTTCACTGCCAGTGACATTTACACAGTAATCAGTGCATTTTCATAGCGCTGATCGCTGTATAAATGCCAATGGTCCCAAAAAAGTGTCAAAATGGTCCGACATGTCCGCCACAATATCGCAGTACCGCTAAAAATCGCAGCTCACCGCCATTACTAGTAAAATAAAATAAAAAAATAAAAACCCCAGAAATTAATTCTCATGGTTCGTAAACGCGGCAACTTTTGCGCAAACCAATCAATAAACGCAGATTGAGGGCTTTTTTTTTACCAAAAATAAGAGGAAAAAAATAAATCGCCCAAAACCGATGAAAAAAAGTTTTTTTTATATATATTTTTTGGATTTGTATTTTAGCAAAAAGTAAGAAAAATAGTTTTTTTTTGCAAAATTGTCATTCTTTTTATTTATAGCGGTGATCAGAAATGATGCAGAGGTGATCAAATACCACAAAAAGAAAGCTCTATTTCTGGGGAAAAAAGGACGCAAATTTTGTTTTGGTACAACTTCACATGAACGCGCAATTGTCAGTTAAAGTGACGCAGTGCCGAATCGCAAAAAGTGCTCTGTTCCTAAAGGGGGAAATCCTTCCGGGGCTGAAGTGGTTAAAGTGGTTGTAAACTCTCTTAAAATGTTTAATGTTTAATGTTGTGTAATGATGCATACTAGCTCATTATGAAATACTTACCTTGGAACGAAGCTGTGAAGCTGTTGCAGCGGTCCCCAAACACCACTGTGACCGGCGACATGCTACTTCCAGGTTAGGCAGCTCCGGCCAACCACAGCGCGGGCTCCAGCGCTGTGGTTGGCCGGAGCCACGCTGACGTCACTCCCACACATGTGTGCGGGAGCGGCACACTTTGTGAAGAAACGGCGCAGTCAGGCTGTTTATTCACTGCACATGCGCCGATGACGTTGGCACATGCGGATACAGTGAATATCTCCTAAACGGTGCAAGTTTAGGAGATATTCACGGAAACCTAAAGGTGAGCCTTATTATAGGCTTACCTGTAGGTTAAAGTGGTTGTATAGAGTCTACAACCACTTTAAAAGTCAGCAGCTACAAAAAACTGTAGCTGTCGCAGGTCCAGCGCTGTGCTCACCCGAACCATCCCTTTCCTCTGTCTTCCTTCCCCAGCCCTAGGATCTCAACTGTGGGCACCCAGTTGTGACAGCTTGCGGCTTCACAGCCGGGTGCCGACTGCACATGCACAAACCGTGCTGCGGATTGTGAATGGTCCTGCAGTCTTCTGGGACCTGTGACGTGTCCCAGAAGACTATGGGGAGAAAGGCGGAAAAGAGAACTTCCGATCGGATTGTCTAGGCCAGTGGTAGCGAACCTTGGTACCCCAGATGTTTTGTATTTACATTTCTCATGATGCTCAACTACACTGCATGAGCATCATGGGAAATGTAGTTCCAAAACATCTGGGAGGCCAAGGTTCGCCATCACTGGTCCAGGCCATCCGAGCAGAAATGGGAACAGGTACTTGTAAAAACCAGGTACCCCCCCCCCCCCAAAAAAAAAAAATCCCATTTGGGGAAGAGGAGGGAGGGGAGGCCTTAAAGTGGAACTTCCCCCTTTGGGTGGAGCTCCGCTTTAAGAACAGTCATGTGAACAAAGCCTAAATATTGTGAGGATCCTTGTGAGGATTAACCACTTTCTTACTGGGCACTTAAACCCCCCTCCTGCCCGGACCAATTTTCAGTTTTCAGCGCTGTCACTCTTTGAATGACAATTGCGCGGTCGTGCGACGTTGTACCCAAACAAACTTGGCGTCCTTTTTTTCCCACAAATAGAGCTTTCTTTTGGTGGTATTTGATCGCCTCTGCGTTTTTTATTTTTTGCACTATAAACAAAAAAGAAGCGACAATTTTGAAAAAAGAACAATATTTTTTACTTTTTGCTATGATAAATATCCAAAAATAAAAAAACGAATTTATTCATCAGTTTAGACCGATATATATTCTTCTACATATTTTTGGTAAAAAAAAATCGCAATCGGCGTATATTGATTGGGTTGCGCAAAAGTTATAGCGTTTACAAATTATGGACATTGGTTCATGGCGTTTTTATTTATTTTTATTTTTTTACTAGTAATGGCGGTGATCTGCGATTTTTATCAGGACTGCGATATTGCGGCGGACATGTCGGACGTTTTTGACACTTTTTTGGGACCAATGACATTTATACAGCAATCAGAAATGTAAATATCCACTGATTACTGTGTAAATGTCATTGGCAGTGAAGGGGTTAACCTGCAGGGGGCAGTGAAAGGGTTAACTATGTTCCCTGGGTGTGTTCTAACTGTGGGGGGGCGGGGTTGGCAGGGGCATGACAGATCTAACTGATCCCAGTGACAGGGATCAGTAGATCTGTCATGCCCTTCCTCACAGAACGGGGAACCGCTGTGTTTACATCAGCGGTTCCCCGTTCCAGCTCTCTGGAAGGAGATTGCGGGTCTCCGGCGGACATCGGGTCCGCCCGACCCACGGGCACGCTCCCGCAGCGTGCGGCGGCACGCGTGCGCGTCGCTCGTGCCCGTGGGAGCGAGCCCAGCACGAGCCAAATGGGAGGACGTCTATAGACGCATTTTAGCGCCGTCATTCGGCTATGGCGGTGGCGCGAGGAGGTTAAGGAAATGGGAGTGGGTAATGTCGAAAAAAAGTAATTGAAGGCTGGGGGAGGAGGAGGAGGAGAATGATGGCATCTTTACTTTTGGCGGTGTTAATTTCATCGACAAAAACCGACTAAAACAATTAATCGACTAACTTAATACCATTTTAGTCGACTAAAATACGACTAAAATTAAAACAACTGAGATTAATAAAATATGGCTAAAACTAAAATGGCATTTTAGTCAAAAGATAAAATGGGACTAAAACTAAAATGCCATTTTAGTCAAAATACTAAGACTAAAATTAAATTGAAATTTGACGTCAAAATTAACACTGGTCTGTAGTGCATGTTCATACCTCAATAACATAAATAATAACATATTCGATTTTTCACTCCAGCAGTATATAATGAGTTTGGAAATGGTAGAGAAATGCTTAAATAATGCATTACAATTTGACTACATCCATTAGATTTTAGATGACTAAAATGAGTTTTAGTCAACTAAAATGTACTGGAGACTTTAGTCAACTAAAATGTAGGACATTTTAGTCGACTAAAATGTCCTGGAGATTTAGTCGACTAAATAAAACTAAAACTAAAACAATTGCAGAAAACTAAAATGGGACTAAAACTAAAATGCCATTTTAGTCCTAAGACTAAAACTAAATCAAAATTTGCTGCCAAAATTAACACTTTTTGGGTGAAGGTCTGCTTTAACTACATACAATTACAAAAATATAATATTTTTCACTGTGGTATTTGCACCAAATAACCAATCTTCAGTGCAAAATGCAAAAAAATAAATTTGTAAGCGCTTCTTTCAAGAATGCCCCAAAACCACTGATCCAATGAGGATCACCACCCAAAGTTTTCCTTCTAACATAAATAAACTCAACAAAAGGTAATTCTAATGGTCACAATATGCCTAGTTACACCACTGTGATGCTGTTCCCATTATTAGGTCTCTCTACTTAAGACCTCCAATTTAATATGACATACATGTAGAAAGAATAGGACTTTTTCGTAATGTAAAAACATTGTATTGATGCGGTAAAATCATTAAACATGACACTTACATAGTGAAATGATATACCAGCACCATGCTAACCTGCTTACCACCAAAACTCCTTGCCAGTGGACTTCTGAGTTGTGTGATGACACATTTGACCAGAAACAACTCCATCAGAAGTGGAGTATGGTATAGTTGGCTGACAATACCATAGATATCTGTAGCAATGGAGGCAATCTTCACTGATAAACATAGCTTCAAAGGAGTTTTGAGAAAACCATTTTATACATATTATGGAAAAGTAATTAACCCATTGGTGGCATATAGTTATGCTTAAGAGGTATATGGTGGAGGGGACCACACCCAGAACATTAAGGTGGGATGTCCCCTTAACGATGTGCTGATGGACACAGACTTACTGATGGATTGGAATGTTTTTGTTTTCACCTTTAACACCTGCCCCGGTTTTCCCTGAGAGCCTGATGGTGACTCACAGAGCTGGGGCGGGCTTACACATTCCTCATGGTGTAGGGTGTTGGGCATGGTGGGTGAGATCAATGAAAAAGAAGTTGAGCGCCAGTCAGTTTTATGCTTTAAACAAAAGAACGTTTATTTCTCAACAGGAGAGATAGGGGAGGGGGGGGGCAGGGCACAGGGCACCCTAAGTAACAGTCAATAGGTAGGCAGACTCCTTAGACAAAAATAGATGAAGTAAGGCAGACAGCAATACAGAGAAAAGGAGCCTTTAAGCTGAACCAGCACATCTGTACTTTGTAGGACAAGCTGTCTCCTCTAATAACTAAGCTCTGCTCACAGCTTCAGACACATGGATTCACTTAGATGAGTTCTCTCCTGAAGTCCTCCCAGCCACTTCATAGCCTCGCTGCTCATAAAGAGTCCCCTCTGGTGCTTCCTCCGAACCCCATCCCTCTCAGAATCCCTTCCAGATCTTTGGCAGATTTCAATCAGCAAACTTTGACCACCCGGATAGGCTTCAGACAAGCCTAGCAACCGGCAGCCTCCTGGATAGGCCCCAGGCTTCAGGCCTAGCAGCCAGGAGCTGTTTCACACACGTCCACCCATGAGGACGGGGTGGGCTGGACTCCCAGATCACCTGACTTCTTCCAGTTAAATACCTCTCCCACAATGCACCAGCACCGAGCTCATTGGCTGAGAGGGTATGTGTCACTATAACTTGTACTGTAGCTTATCACTCTCATGTCAGAGGCAACAGCACCACCTACTGACAAAGAGGAGAAGCCACAAACTGGAAATGAGCTATGTAACCCCAAAACACTGTAAATCAGCCAGGATAATTATTTTCCAGCACAGCTAAATTTACCTACCACCCTGTTCTAGTGGTGAGGGTGCTACACACCATTGTGAGCAAAAATTGATTGGATTTCTCATTAAAAGAAAAAAAAAAGAAAACTGAAGAAGGTTAAGGCTAACATAGGAGCTTTTAAAGATAAACTCTTACCTTTTAGGCATCCACTGAATATTTAGATGCTTCTAACACATTGGAAGGATTTCTACAATGGAATGGTCAAGAAACAAGAGAGAGAAAGCATAGCAAATATTTAAGGGTTTCCATGGATTTAAAAATCAATTGGTTTAAAATGGCCTTTTCTTAAAAATGATTCCAGTAAAGAGTCACTTTGGAGAACATATATGATGAGTATAATGCACCATCCACTGTTATGAACAAAGATAAAATATGGAAGGTGGTTAATTATGGAAACAAAGAGGATGGACAGAATGGAGTACAAGAAAGTAAAGGACAGCGCTTCCATAATTGCGGGGAAAAAAAGAATCACCAATATTAAGTTGGCTGCACATACAGAAAGTGAGAAAATGCTCTTAGGAGACATGACAGAGGGGAAGACCTGGATAAGAGAGAAGGGTGTCATGGAACAAAGTGCGATAGGAGCCCAAATTTTCCAGGGAAGGAAAGTGGGGTTCACCTGGTGATCATTTTCAAGGACAAACACAGGGTCCCAGGGTTTGGAATCAAAGATGGGGAGGGACAACCCCAAACCAATGGCCAGACTACAGGCCCATCCCTTAAAGAGACAGGCTTAAGAGGGAAGAAGCTGGAGATCATGCATGCTGCATATTAGCTCATTATGACGTTGTCTTGCAGGAGAAAAAAACATTTCCCAGTAAACTTTACTACTGCTGTAAACAAAAAACTTGACTGCTGATGGGTTGCATATCTGCATTCACTGCGTTGAGCGGGTGCAGATATGCAACCCATAAGTCCCAATGGCACAGGGTTTGGGTGGTGAATAGGTTAGCTGAGTGCAATACATGCTGCTGATTTAGCACTTTACAATGTGAGCATCATGAGTCTACTGAATTAAAATTATGGTTTTACACTGCAAAAGATCCTGTAATTTCTGCATGTATGCCATATTGAATTGGAGCCATAATGGAGATGTGATAGAGAGGGAAAGACCTAATAAAGGGAAAAGCTTCATACTGGCGTTACTAGGCACACTGTGACCATTAGTAACAGTGGTTAACATCTTTTAGTGAGTTTATTTATTTCAAAAGGAGCACTTTTGATGGTGATCATCGCTGAACCAGTGGTTTTGGAGTACTTTTGAAAGTAGCACTTTCACACTTTATTTTTTTTTAATTTTACTTGAATATGTGGTTGAAATGAATGTATATGGACACTATGAACTGCTATTGAGTTTTTTTCTTAAATTGATTGTTCACAGCTAGCCTAGCATCTATTTTATGTTTTGCATATATTGCACTTTTGTTGTCATTAAGGAACCTTTCTTGCATCTACATATTTGTTAAATTTGATATATATATGGTATCTCACAAAAGTGAGTACACCCCTCACATTTTTGTGAATATTTTATTCTATCTTTTCATGTGACAACACTGAAGAAATTACGCTTTGCTACAATGTAAAGTAGTGAGTGTACAGCTTGTATAATAGTGTAAATTTGCTGTCCCCTCAAAATAACTCAACACACAGGCTTTAATGTCTAAACTGCTGGCAACAAAAGTGAGTACACCCCTTAGTGAAAATGTCCAAATTGGGCCCAATTAGCCATTTCCCTCCCCGGTGTCAATGTGTTACAAGGTCTCAGGTGTGAATGGGGAGCATGTGTGTTAAATTTGGTGTTATCGTTCTCACTCTCTCATACTGGTCACTGGAAGTTCACATAGGAAGGGCACCTCATAGCAAAGCACTCTCTGAGGATCTGAAAAAAAGAATTGTTGCTCTACATAAAGATGGCCTAGGCTATAAGAAGATTGCCAAGACCCTGAAACTGAGCTACAAATCGGTGGTCAAGACCAAACAGCGGTTTAACAGGACAGGTTCCACTAAGAACAGGCCTCACCATGGTCAACCAAAGAAGTTGAGTGCACATGCTCAGTGTCATATCCAGTGGTTGTCTTTGGGAAATAGACATAGTGCTGCCAGAATTGCTGCTGAGGTTGGAGGGGTGGGGGGTCAGCCTGTCAGCGCTCAGACCACACTGCATCAAATTGGTCTGCATGGCTGTCATCCCAGAAGGAAGCCTCTTCTAAAGATGATGCACAAGAAAGCCTGCTAACAGTTTGTTGAAAACAAGCAGGCTAAGAATATGGATGACTGGAACCATGTGGTGGTCTGATGAGACCAAAATAAACCTATTTGGTTCAGATGGTGTCAAGCGTGTGTGGCAGCAACCAGGTGAGGAGTACAAAGACAAGTGTGTCTTGCCTACAGTCAAGCATGGTGGTAGGAGTGTCATAGTCTGGGGCTGCATGAGTGCTGCTGGCACCAGGGAGCTACAGTTCATTGAGGGAACCATGAATGCCAACATGTACTGTGACATACTGAAGCAGAGCATGATCCCCCTCCCTTCAGAGACTTGGCCGCAAGACAGTATTCCAACATGACAACGACCTCAAACACAGCTCCAAGACGACCACTGTCTTGCTAAAGAAGCTGAGGTCAACGATGATGGACTGGCCAAGCATGTCTCCAGACTTAAACCCTATTGAGCATCTGTAGGGCATCCTCAAATGGAAGATGGAGGAGTGCAAGGTCTCTAACATCCACCAGCTCCATCATGGAGGGGTGGCAGAGGACTCCAGTGGCAACCTGTGAAGCTCTGGTGAACTCCATGCCTAAGAGGGTTAAGACAGTGCAGTGCTGGAGTTATTTTGAGGGGGCAGCAAATTTACACTGTTATACAAGCTGTACACTCACTACTTTACATTGTAGCAAAGTGTCATTTCTTCAGTGTTGTCACATGAAAAGATATAATAAAATATTTACAAAAATGCGAGGGGTGTACTCACTTTTGTGAGATGCTGTATACTATTTTTTGTTTTATATATTCGGGTATTTTTAATTATTTATTTGGGAGAGCAGTGCACTTCAGAAAAACCTATTGATTGTTGGGCACTGTGTCATCAGCACAGAAGCTCTAGATAGAGTTGCATAGATTTATTATTTATAATAGATACACAAATCACTTGAACATAAAAAATGGGGGCAATATTTGGCAAAAGATAAGTTAAAAACAGCAAACAAAACATTCTGCCGTTTGTGAATAGGCCCTTTTCAGTAAATCAATCCAGATTGTTTCCTTGGTTATACCAGTCTCTACCTTAGCAACTTTGTTTCTTCATAGAAATGGTTCATTTGTGATCAGACACATTCCATATCCATTCAAAGAGACTCCTGGATTCTTTACTTTTGTTCCTACTTTCTACTGAAAGTTGAAAACTTGTTAGAGTTAATGACCTGAATAAAAGTACAGTGCGTAAAAAAATATGAATGAAGAAATATTTCGCTAGCAGAGGAAATGCAAATCACTATTACTTTATTTTAATGGTCCGTTCCGCTTTACTGAATAGAAAGACATTATTGATGCAACTCTCAGTGTACCTGGATTTAAAGGTCGGAAGTTATAAAAATAATCAAATTAAACTAGACGTCTACTTCAAATGTTTTATTACGTTTTATAGAAAGTAGAGACATGTTGACAGCTAATTATTACTGTCTGTGTCCAGAGCTGCTGATGAGTGGGTAGCAGTGGTCCTCCCATACCAGGCCTGGGCAGCAGAGGAATCAGATCTAAGCAGGAGAGGGATTGATCAGTGCAGTGGGAGGACAAATACAGGGACTGATCCTCTGTGTGTCTCTCCCTGCAACAGCTGAAATTTGATTTCTCCTCCTCCACCTGCTTTCGGCTGCTGCAGGGAGAGGCACACAGGGAATCTGTTCCTGTAATTGGTAACATGTTAGGTGAGGGCAGGATAGGCTTCCCTAAAATGAGTTTTCAGGAATTGCCTAAAAGTAGCCAAAGTAGGAGACAGCTGGACAGATTGAGGTAGGGCGTTCCAAGGGATGGGATAGGTTCTGTAGAAGTCCTGGAGATGAGCATGTGACAAGGGCATCAGTGAGCAGGAGGTAATGGAAGGAGCGGAGAGGACAATTTGGGTGATATTTAGAGACAAGATCAGTGCTGTAGTACAGGACAGAGTTGTGAATGGCTTTGTATGTTGTTAATATTTTGAATTTAGTTTGCTGGATAATCGGAGGCTAGTGGAGGGACTGGCAGAGAGGGGTTGCAGACCCTGAGAGGATGGTAAGGTAGATGAGTATGGCAATCCTGATCAACAAATCATGCCGTGAATGAGAGTAATTTAATATACATTATTAAGAATTTGCTGGCCTAGAAGGTTAGACGTAGACATAGTATTAGGCTGCTATCTAAAGGATTCTTTATAAATTCTGTGAATAGTTACTTTAATTATCCAATCATGTGCAGCTGAAGTAAATAAACAGGAATTTACTTTTTGCATTATTCTGTATTCATGCAGTGTGTGTAGCACTCTCTACTTAGGTAGTGTGCTAGAGGGTTACGTTAGGTAAATTTGGGCAGGCCTGGCTAGCAGCTAGGCCTGTTTGTTTTGGTTTGTGGGCTGGAGGTGGCTCGGTGTAGCTGGTGACTCACAGGCAGTGTCACTTCTCGGTTACCTCCCTCTTGCTTCGAGAAGGTCCTGGAAGAAGAGGAGGGGAAGAGAGGTGGAGCTGGCTGGGGTATTCACAGGAGCCCTGACCAATCCCCAATCTGGATTGGCAGGGGGCAGGCCTCCTTAAATACCTAGGGTCAGCACAGCTGGAAAGGAGAGTTTGGGTGGAAGAATTGGAGATGGAGTGCTAGCTGTCGTTGTCCATGGAGGGAGCTTGGGTGACCTTGGGATGGAGCTCGGGAGTAGAAAGGACCCTCGTACAAACCACAGGGGTGTCCTGACCAGGAATAGGAGAGGACAGTGGAAGGTACTGCCAGGCAATGTCTCCAAGAGGGATCCACCAGGTGTTGGTGAGTGGCACACCTCCTTAAAGGGCTGGGGAGGCACACCGGAGCGGATTGGGAGAGAGAGAAAGAGACAATCTGAGATGGGTGTAAAGCCAGTGAGGACTTTTGTGTCATGGGCAGGGGAGTTTTGGGTTGCTGCAGCCAGGAGGGATGGCAGGGCCTGAAGAGGACTGAATGGGATCAATAATCCACCAAGAACAGCTAATACTAAACAACATAGCCCTTTCTGGCTATAATACAGGGGCCCGCGGTCCCTGCCTGCAAGAGGCATCTTTGCAAGACCTGGCTGGATCCAGAGTCAGGCCTAACCATGTGCTAGCTGTGCCTGAGGAGAAGTGATATGCTGGAGAGAGTAAGGAGGTAACGGTCTGCAAGCAAGCTTGTGCAGGAGGAGTATGAAGATGTACAGGGAGAGTACATAGTTCTGTCCCAAAAATGCAATACTGCAAATTTTCAGTTCTGGGCATTTCATAAATGCCCCAACCCCATCCAAGTTTAACCCCCTCAATAAAATACAAAAACACAGTTAACAGACTGTTCATCGACTGTGTGTTTGAGAAGGTGAATGCCGGGCTGGGCAGGGCGACAGGTGGACCACAACATCCAGCAGCCCTATGGGGGTACCACTACATTTAGGGGCTCGTACCCGGTATCACCTGTTCATGAGAGCCTGCCAGTCGTTACCCCTAGCAACCGAAGTTGGTCGAGCCAGGGAACTGCGTTTTGTTCCACCGTTGAGGGATTGAACCTTGGGGTAGGACTTATGTGCTCTGCCTACCATACAGTGCCAAAGTAACAAATGTTGTTGCCCATAGCACCTAGCGGAATTGTCTTTTATTGTTGCTGCTTACTCGTCCAGTTGCCCATCGGTGCTGAGATGGACACTTGTGCAAGTATTCTGTAATTCAGTGACTTTGTAACATGTGCTGTCACCCGTGGAAACCACAGCGGGCGATTGCGCCCATGGATTACAAATATGCCCAACGCTCTGCAAATGCTGGGCATCTTGAATATTTGCTCCAAATTCCTGCTTGCTACAGTAAAGTATACCTGCAACTGTCTACTGTTGCCCAGGGTGATCTGGGTGAGCCTACGGGCAGGACTTTGCTACAAATATTCCCTTCAGGGAGACAGGGGTTATCAACTTTACTGTTACTATCAGCAACCACTGGGAAAGTCAAGGGTCATCTACCTACAGTTGCTTGGGCGTAGTTGGTGCTAAGCAACATGCCTGGACGAGTTCTGTTATCGACAGCATGTCTGCAAACTTCAGTGTGGTTAGGGGTTGAGGGGTTACAACAGCGTGCCCAGGGAGGGGCCTGCCTATCAGTTCCACTGGCGCCAACCCGTCTGGAAGTGAGTGGGCGGTGCCACACCGTGGAGGAGACAGAAAGTTTCCTGCATGCAACAGAACCCGCGAAGCAGAGGAAGATGGCGGAGGGTGGTCGTCCATTGCCGGCTCTCACCTAGTTGCCGTAACAGCAGGAGCAGGCACTGGTGGATACTGGTGTCCAGCTGGAGCCTCACGGGGGACTCGCCCTGGGGGTGATCGACGAGAGTGAGCGGCTGTGTCTGCTCTGTCCAGAGTGTCGGATCACCTGGAGCCACGCTACTACACAGTGGACCTGCAATCAGGACTCTTTCATCCGCAACCGTGGAAATCCCATAAGGCAGGAGCGGGCCTGGAATCACCACGCAAAGGCGGAGCGGAGTTGCGGCCTAGCGACTCCCCCGTGAAAAGAGACGACATTGAAGGAGAAGAGGATACCGCGACCTGTGGCCTGGCCATGGACCTGGCAACTTTGAGTACCGCCGTGCAGGGGCCAGTTAAAGTCCCTTGCCATCCCAGTTCAGTGGGAGCCAGTGTCTGAGGAAGGTACGCCTTCAGGTGAGCTGGACAGGGAGAGCGAGGGCTGGGTCATTGATCGGGGTTCCCCCAGAGTGTAGGCTAAGCTAGGATTTCTGGAGAGATTGACGGTACAGTGGTCATCCCCCAGTGGAAATTCTGAATGGGAAACCAAAGTCTTTGGAAGTTGAGATGGGCCATAGCCAGTATTGGGATATGAAACAGCCGCAAGGACACTGACTAGTAGCAGGAAGCTTTTCTTGAACAGGCCTTCCTCTACCCAGACCAGGGCGCCCACCCTTCGTCAATGGGTCACAAGTGCCCCTGATGCTTGTGTTCTACCTGGAAGAGGGAATCCCAGAGAGAAGTGCAGAGGAGGGTAGCCATGGAATGGGGCCTGGACATTTCATATGTCACTCCCCAGGTTATGGACGTTGTCAAGAACTCCTGGGAGAGTGGTAGGACAACCTAATCTGGGAATTCTTATATGACCCTAAGCCAGGGATATGCAGTTAGCGGACCTCCAGCTGTTGCAAAACTACAAGTCCCATCATGCCTCTGCCTCTGGGTGTAATGCTTGCGGCTGTCAGAGTCTTGCTATGCCTCATGGGACTTGTAGTTCTGCAACATCTGAAGGTCCGCTAATTGCATATCCCTGCCCTAAGCCGTTGCCGGTGCAAGAGTGTGCAGAGACCTGGGCCCGTTTTAAAGACATTCAGGGTGAATTGTTGCCAGGGAGGGTTGGGCCATACTGAGTTACTCGATTTCCAAGCAGGAAGAAGCAAGAAACCAGAGGAGGTTACCTGATCCTCACTTCTACGCCTGAAAAGACTGTGAGGAGCCACAGTATGCGCAGAGTGATCCACATGAATTGCTGTGGTGTAGCAGTGTAATTTCCTCCTGAACTTTTGCAGGGACAGATCAGCCTGCCAGCCGGCATGCCCAATGGACGCACCCTTCCTATTGAAGGACACTATGGGTGAAATCTGTTTCCCTGAAATTACATTGTTGGAACCTGTTTGCTCGGGGAGGGGACCCTCCCATCAGGAACTCCAAAGAAGAATGTTCATTTGTCTTTTTAATTTGTTTTTTTCCCTAAGCTGTTTGTCAGCAGGTCATAACCCCCTCCTGACAGAACAAACGTGAATTTGCTAATTTTCTGCTGGTAGGATAACCCCCATCCTATCAGACAATGTGTACAGTTGTAGGTAGTTGAAGGATAGGTTGCTGTTGTGTTTTTCAGGATCCGCGGGATGGGATGGCTGTCCAACTCCTCCGGCTAGAGTCAAGATTCCTTTGTTTTTTTTCCTTGGGCAGAGTATCTCTTTCAAGGGAGAGATGCTCTGACTCAATAACTGTATATGGTGTAAAGTTCTGTTAGCTACAGGGACCTGTAGTCAAGAATGTATATATTTTATAAAAACAAATGTCTTTATTTTTCTACCAATATTTATTTGTACAGTTCCCCACCCAAGTTATTTCCCTTTTCCCCTTCCCCTTTATCTTATGGAAGGCCCTTGCTATTGGGCCCAGGAGCCATTTTTTGTAAATTTTCCCAGCTGAGGGACCAGCTGGCTTTTAGTGGGCTTGAGTGTAGTACCCTCTACTTAGGTAGTGTGCTAGAGGTAGGATTTTTGGTTAGGTTAGGTGAATTTGGGCAGGCTCAGCTGGCAGCTAGGCCTGTTTGTTTTGGTTTGTGGGCTGCAAGTGGCTCAGTGTAGCAGCTGGTGACTCACGGGCAGTGTCACTTCTCGGTTACCTCCCTCTTTCTTTGAGAAGGTGATGGAAGAAGAGCAGGGGAAGAGAGGTGGAGCTATCTGGGGTACTCACAGGAGCCCTGACCAATCCCCAATCAGGATTGGTAGCGGGCAGGCCTCCTTTAAATACCTAGGGTCAGCTCAGTTGGGGAGGAGAGTTCAGGTGGAAAAGTTTCAGGGCTGGCCCAAGACATTGTGCTGCCTGGGTCCAAGAATAAAATGCTGCCCCCACCTGAAAATGAAATCATGCCCACCAAAATGCCTCCACATACATTATTTTGAATCATGATAATTAAAACTAAAATTAAATTTATCAGGAAGTCAGATTTACAGGAAACAGCAATTTGTCTATATGCAAAATTATATGACATACCATTATGTTCAATTCCAAGAGGTGGGTTAGGGTAGTATAGGGGCAGGCTAGAGTAGTATATAGATGGGCTAGGGTAATATATACACAGGTTGGTGTAGCACAGAGGCAGGCTAGGGTAGCATATGACAGTGGTATCAGTGGTAGTGCTGGGGAGGGATAGGATCAGTGGCAGTGCTGGTGGGGGGATGGGATCAGTGGCCGTTCTGGGGAGGGATGGCAATCAGTGGCAGTGCACAAGAGGGATGGGGATCAGTGGCAGTGCACAGGAGGGATGGGGATCAGTAGCAGTGCTGGGAAGGGATGGGGATCAGTGGCAGTGCGGGAAGAATAGGATCACACGCAGTGGTATTTTTTGTATCCAGTTCCATGGTGTCCGCGGCAGCTGAGATCAGGAGACGGGATCTCCTCCAGCCCCTCCCCTTTCAAGCCTCACGAGTCAGCTGACTTCTAGTCTTTGCCCCGGCCATTTTGTGAGCTGAATGGCTGACTGTGAGGAGGCTGAGTGTGCGGCCGCGGGCTCCAGGGACAGCCCAGCTTCTTTGTGTCCCACATGCAGCCCCGCTCACTGCTGGGATGTACCATCTGCCTGCCTGGACGGGGGAGACACGAAGCTTCTCGCATCTAGAAGTCCCCTTTCCTTCTCAGGCTGCCCCTAACCCGCACAGTTGGCCAATGAGGAGAGGGCACCTCTGGCGCCCCTGACTGATGTGCGCAGGTAGCGGTGCACCAAAATTGCTGAAATAACAAATTGGGCTGTCATTTTGCCGTCCCTCTTAGAGTGCCGTCTGGGACCATTGGACCCACTGGGACCCATGGTAGGGCAGGCCCTGCATAGTTCTGTCTCAAAAAAGCAATACTGCAAATTTCAGTTCTGGGCATCTCATAAATCCCCAACCCTATCCAAGTTTAAACCCATTAATAAAATACAAAAACACAGTTAACGGACTGTTCATTGACTCTGTGTGTTTTGAGAAGGTCAATGCCGGGCTGGGCAGGGTGACAGGTGGACCACAACATCCAGCAACCCGTACGGGGGTACCGCTACAAGTGCAACTTAACTCCTTTAGTAATTCATCATTCTAATATTTCTCTTCTGCAATAAAAACCCTCCCTGCTAACATTTTTTTGTTTAGTTAAAGTTCTTCTTAAATTGAGTCACATGCAAAGGCTGTACTATACATGTTCTAAGTGGATTTGGAGGCTATCAAAAGTATTTACTATTTAGAAGATTTTTTTCACATTAAAAAAGGATTTCTTTGTACAAAAGTAATATTTTATTTTGAGGTGAAAGATCTTCTGCAGCACTGCAATTGCACAAATGAACAAATTATCAAAGAAATGAATAGTTGTCTGAGTGTTAAGATGAAAGAACCGTTGCTCACAGGTGAATCACGTCAGCTGCTTGATCCAGGAACCATTTCATGAGGAAGGGTGCAAGCCCTGTAACTGCAACAGCATACCAGGTGAAGAGAAATTGGATTGGCTGCACTCCCGTTCAAAATAGCAAAGTTCCTTTATTGAAATGTTAAAAGCACAAAATAGGTACAGGCAGAGAAAAATCAGGCAGGTTGACGCGTTTCACACTATTGCAAGTGCTTTGTCAAAACCATCATGGTCCCTGACTGTACCTATTTTGTACTTTTAACATTTCAATAAAGGAACTTTGATATTTTGAACAGGAGTGCAGCCAATCCAATTTCTCTTCACCTGTCTGAGTATTAATTTAGCATAAAAGCCAGATTTCTAAATCCGTGATAATCAACTAACAAACTGGGAAATATCACAACAGCTTAATGACCATGTGGTGCACTGATGGACTTGAGGCAGTGACAACTAAAACCAGACCCTAAAGGCCTGTATACACGATGTGAAATTTGTACAGTGATTTTCGTTCGACAACTAATCGTCCGAAAATCTTACCGTTAGTATGGTCCTTTCGACAGTCGATTCGCACTTTTCGAACAAAAAAATCCTGATGTGCAGAGTATAAAATTTTTGTCGTACATGAGCTTAACGTTCGATTTCAGTTAATTAGTACGGTTTTCGTCTGAAAAAAAGCATAAGAGCACGACTACGCATGTTCAGAAATGGAAAAAAAACCCATTCAAAACTATTCAACATATTACGTAACTTCTGAAGTTGTATTGTGTCATTTGAGAATTTTCGTATAGTGAGTAACCTCTTTACTTTCGACATGAGACTAGCATTCAGTGTGTGTACGAGGCTTTAGACCCCATACACACTATAATAAAAGCGCCGCGCACCCGCCTGCATAGCGGCGCCGTAGCGCCGCTATAACAGCAGTAAATCCCCGCTGAAACTAGCGGGGATTTACCGCTAGCGCCCGCCAGCCCCAGTGTGAAAGGGCTCTTAAGGTTTGACCTATTATTATAGGGTTTTGGTAAATCTGAAGGGTACAATCTACAGAAAATTGTATAGTGTGTATCCAGCTTAAGACACATTGCACACTAGCAGGTCATTTATCCAGCTACAAGATCACTATACAGAGCAGAGAAATACAAATTTGTTTCCAAACATTTCTGCCTTGCTGGCCAGTGAAATTCTGCAGCATTTCAATTCAGTTCAGCTGGAAAGTGCAGTCACATGCAGTTTGAATGGCCCCATGGGACCACCAGGGGTGCACAATTGTAGTGCCAAGCCCATACTACAAACAGCAGGATGGGGGGGGGGGGTGACCGAGGGGACAGGGATTTTTTGGGTGGTGAGACCCTCACAGGTGCATGTGTCATGGGAGGAGGTGCAACATTTGAAAAAAGAGGAGCACTTGTATGTTCTTTTCAGAAGATATGGAATTGCATAGGGGGATTTTTGGAAAATGTTGCTGAATAAATGCATTTTATTAGAAATGTAATCAAAACAGCAACATTTAATCAAAATCTCCTTTTTTGCCAATATTTCGAGGAAATTACAACTTCCATGCCCTTAGTTAACCACCACTGCACTATATCATACTTGTAGCAGGGTTTAAAAAAGGGAAAAAGGGTTGTGTGGAATTCTGATACACTTGGGGGTCTATTTACAAGTCTTTTCACACAACTTTCTCTTAGGACTCACACATTTTTTTTTTTCTTGTAATCAAAAATCAAATTTAGAAAATTGTGTAAAAGCTTTGAGACTCGATGTGCAAACATTTTATAGATTCCTTAACCGCTTGCTTTCCGGGCCAATTCTGACACTTCACTCCTACATGTAAAAATCATAATTTTTTTGCTAGAAAATTACTCAGAACCCCCAAACATTATATATGTTTTTTAGCAAAGACCCTAGGGAATAAAATGGTGGTTGTTGAAACATTTTATCTTGCACGGTATCTGCGCAGTAATTTTTTGAACACTTTTTTTTGGAGAAAAAACGGTTTCATGTATTAAAAAATAAGAAAACGGTAAAGTTAGCCTGCATAATGTGAAAGATGATGTTATGCCGAGTAAATAGATACCCAACATGTCACGCTTCAAAATTGCGCACACTCGTGGAATGGCGCCAAACTTCGGTATTTAAAGATCCTTACAGGCGACACTTTAAAAAATTTTACAGGTTAAATGTTTCGATTTACAGTGGAGGTCTAGCACTAGAATTATTGCTCTCACTCTAACGTTCATGGCGATACCTCACATGTGTGGTTTGAATGCCGTTTACATATGCAGGCGCGACTTACGTATGCCTTCGCTTCTGTGCACAAGCTTGCGGTAACAGGGGCGCTTTAAAAAATGTTATTATTGTTTATTTTAACGTTATTTTTTTATTTTTACACTGTCTCTTTAAAAAAAAATGTGATCAATTTCATTCCCATTACAAGGAATGTAAACATTCCTTGTAATGGGAATAGTGCATGACAGGTCCTTTTTATGGAGAGATATGGGGTCAATAAGACCCCGCATCTCTCCTTCAGGCTGGAAAGACCGAGATCAGAAAAAAACAATCTGTCTCGGTCTTTCTAACCGAGTCCCTAGCAATGTTTACATCCGCCGGGCCGGACGTGACTTCATACGCCGCGCCTGGACCTCCGAGGCGCCTAGAGATAACTGGTGACCATCTGGTCACCAGTCAGCTCTATTATCAACTTCCGCTGGGGGGTGATTCATTCTCCGGGCCGCCGATGGCATGGGCGGACCCGGAGAAGCACCTAAGAGCGGTGGGAGGGGGGGCGTCCCCTCCCACTGCCTGTAGAAACGATCAAGCGGCTGAACCGCTGCTATGATCATTCTTACAGTGCACAGAATCGCTGGCCCTAAAAAACAATATCTGAATGGTGCCTGTAGCTGCAGGCATCATTCAGATTTTCCCGCTCAAAGTCTGCAACATCATATGATGTGACTGGGTGGGAAGTGGTAAAGTGAACCCCAGTGATGAGAAGTAGGGGTAGGACTCACATTTTCCTTGACTGGTATCTCCGTTTCCTGTTCAGTTAGCTACCATTACCTAGAATTTTACCTCTGCGTTTTATATACAGTTTGTGTACAGGACACCCCTCAAATCTCATTAGCTGGTTATTGGATTGGTTCACAGAGCTTGAATTTAAGTTAGAGGCATTCTCTGCAGTTGGAGTTTATTTTTAAGATCCTGTATTTGCAAACAGGCTTTGGGTTCAGACTGCTGTTTTTTTTACAACACTGAAAATGTTCAGGTGGTAATAATGTTGGCATGCCCTCCTACTTAACAGTCAGTTTGAATAAAGTGCAGGTAATGCCTACATCAGCATCTCCAGAAAGCAAAAGGAAAGAATATGCTTTAGAATTTGTTATAAAAATATTGCAATGTACAAACCTCCATTGTCTGTGAAGATTATCATATATCCAGGACATGGTATAAAACCTAATAGTCACATTCAACTGAACTTGTTCTGTAAGTTTGAAGATGTATCATAACTTATCCAAGTCACCTCTTCAGTTCTTAAAGCTGAACTGCTGCTTTTGTTAGACTTTACATAGTTTGCTTGGGTCAGGTTTGCCCAAACAATGTCCCTTACTAACATGTGAGGCCGCTGGATGTGCGGTATAAACTGTATGTAGCTGAGGCTACATAGAGCACAAAGCAGTGTGTTCCGGGTGGGAGCTGAGATCTTCCTGTTTCATACCCGGAACACAGTAGAGTCTATCTGATTGGCACTCAGCCATTCAGAAAAAGCGATTGTATTCTACAGTGCCTTGAAAAAGTATTCATACCCCTTGACATTTTAAACATTTGTCAAGATACAACCAAAAACTTAAATGTCTTTTACTGGGATTTTAGGTGATAGACCAACACAACGTGACACATAATTGTGAAGTGGAAGGAAAATGGTCAATGGCTTTCAACATTTTTTACAAATAATTATCTGAAAAGTGTGGCGTGCATTTGTATTCAGCCCCCTTTACTCTGATACCCCTAACTAAAATCTAGTGGAACCAATTGCCTTCAGAAGTCACCTAATTAGTAAATAGAGTCCACCTGGGTGTAATTTAATATCAGTATAATCATAGCTGTTCTGTGAAGCCCTCAGAAGATTGTTAGAGAACCTTAGTGTACAAACAACATCATGAAGGCCCATGAACACACCAGACAGGTCAGGGATAAAGTTGTGGAGAAGTTTAAAGCAGCATAAAAAAATATCCCAAGCTTTAAACATCTCTTGGAGCACTGTTCAATCCATTATCCGAAAATGGAAAGAGTATAGCACAACCGCAAACCTACCAAGACATGGCTGTCCACCTAAACTGACAGGCCAGGCAAGGAGAGCATATTATTTAGAGAAGCAGCCAAGAGGCCCATGGTAACTGGGTAAGCCAGTGTTGAAAAAGTCATAAAAAGTCCCATTTGCAGTTTGCGAGAAGCCATGTGGGGAACACAGCAAACATCTGGAAGAAGGTGCTCTGCTCACATGAGACCAAAATTTAACTTTTTAGCCTAAAAGCAAAACGCTATGTGAAGCGGAAAACTAACACTGCACATCACCCTGAACACACCATCCCCACCGTGAAACATGGTGGTGGCAGCATCATGTTGTGGGGATGCTTTTCTTCAGCAGGGACAGGGAAGCTGGTCAGAGTTGATGGGAAGATAGATGGAGCCAAATACAAGGAAAACTTAGAAGAAAACGTCTGCAAAAGGCTTGAGACTGAGGTGGAGGTTCACCTTCCAGCAGGACAACAACCCTAAACATACAGCTACAATGGAATGGTTTAGATCAAAGCATATTCATGTGTTAGAATGGCCCAATCAAAGTTTAGACCTAAACCCAATTGAGAATCTGTGCCAAGACTTGAAAGTTTCTGTTCACAGACGCTCTCCATCCAATCTGACAGAACATGAAATATTTTGCAAAGAATGGGCAAACATTTTACTCTCTAGATGTGCAAAGCTGGTAGAGACATCCCCAAAAAGAAACTGAGTGGGACTTAAACTGAGGCGCATATATAATGCTTCTCCATCCCTGGGTTCCATCATTAGATGGGTGGGACTTTAAATGAGGTGCATAAAGGATGCACCTCCATCCCATATCAATAACAAAGAAAACAAGGTTGGGACTTTAGATGAGGTTTATGACGGACCATTGGATAAAAATATATAAATGTATTTATTGTAAGCATGGTACATGATATAATAAATGCAAGAATTCATTCAAACAGTAAACATAGTACATGATATAAGGTGCAAGAATTCATATATGTACACAACTTGAATACCTTTCATATATATACAGATGTAAACAATAGACGCCACTCGTGCCAGTTGCCAGTATACAGGGCTCCATGTGGTTAGAAAGTGTATCGAGCTATAAAAAAATATACATGATAAAAGCGTCAAACAGTAGCGTTATGACTGCATCCTAGATATGGCTGATGCATTTCGCGGTACACACCACTCTTCAGGGGCGAATGCATCAATATGTACGGAGCTGAAAAAACAACACCAGGCGGTAATGTCAAACCAAAAGGCCCGCAGGGTGGTCTATCCGGGGAGCTGCGGTATGGGGCCCGTGAACAGTGTCAACACGCACAAAACATTCCCACGGCATAGGGGCTTCATGTGTATAAGGTGATGAAGTTGCCTCAGAATCTTGTATATGTGTCCGTAAATGAGATCCACATGTGGTATGCAGCATGCATGCAAAAAGACTTGCAGCTGTAATTGCAGTGAAAGGCGGTTCTACAAAGTATTGACTCAGGGGGGCTGAATGCAAATGCCCCCCACACTTTTCACATATGTATTTGTAAAACGTTTTGAAAACCATTTATTATTTTCCTTCCACTTCACAATTATGTGCCACTTTGTGTTGGTCTATCACATAAAATCCCAATAAAATACATTTACATTTTTGTTTGTAACATGACAAAATGTGGAAAATTTCAAGGGGTATGAATACTTTTTCAAGGCACTGTATCAATGAATACAAAGCTTCCTCTCACTGCGTGGATATAAATGTTGGGGTATTTCCCTAACATTCATCAGGCTTGGATAACCTACAAAATATCTCCAACATTACAGATCAACACCAGCTAAATGTTACTAACCACTACGAGACATACCTTTTATTACATGGTAAAATTCTCTCTGTAAAATATTAGGTTTGCTTTAAGGCCCTATTCACTCTTGTGTATGAAGCCAAATGCAAATACAGCTGTTAGTGGAAAGCCCCATGCAAAGTTGACAGTGTCCACAGCCATTTGCATGTAATCGGTCACACAGTGATTACCTGCAGATGATTAGCCCTGGATGGAAGCCATCTGTGTCCCGGGCCAATCATACTCAGGTAATCACTGAGTGTTATATTAAATGCGAATGGCTGCAGGTGTAGTCAAACTCCCATAGCTTTGAATGGGGCTTCTGGCCTACAGCTGTTTGCAGGAAACTCCACTGAGTGTCCCATGGGTAACCACAGTCAGTCCGGTACCCAAATGTGAAGGGGCCAGAAGAACAAAAAATAAAAAATAAACGTGAATTTCATAAATAATCACATTTACAGAAATGTTTTGTAAGATTTTCAGATCTAAAGGTATCTGCAATTTTTTTTCGGTAAGACAAAGAAGCAGCTGATTTTCTGTCCCTTGCATCTGCTTCTCCTTGAAATGGATGCTAGCATAAAATAATAATTTGCATTCAATTAAGTTGGCTATACAGAATTAGAACCAGCTGTGCAATATGTGTTAACTTCAGGCTGCACAATCTGCCTGTTTGGAATCTTGAGTCTATATACTGTATGTACTATGCCTGTCCTTCAGAGTTTGGTACTTTGCATCATTTTCTGAAAGCTGATGCAAGTGGGGTGAACACTGAGGGTCACATATAGTCATATAGTGGCCCTAGTAATGACCTAGTAGTTCTTGGAGAGAAACTTACAAGTTATAACACATCCAGTTTACAACTACGCCTTCCATCACAGCTATTTTTGTCTGTGCAGCTATCTGCCTGCCTTGAAATGGTGGTCGTAGCCCAGAGTAATTATTGATAGCCAATGTGTAAAATAATTTAAAAATGAACCCACACTGGGCATCTTTGCACACAAACTGAAAACATAAGTAAATAGCACTGTGCAAGTGACTTCTTGAACCACATTTTTTTACATATGGAGAACAATTCAATTGCATACATTTAAGTGCATGAGTGACTCAGTCTTTTGGGTAGATAAGATAAAAAATTCCCAAACCTTGTTTTGCTAGTTGCAGTCAAAGAATAATTCACTTATATAATCAAAAGCAATTCAAAAAAAGAAAAGAAGACAGTAGTAATGAAGGGATTTTAATCAATCCCTATACACTGTGTGTCCAGGTAGTTTCATTCTCTATCCTCAGAACATTGTTTTACATGTGGTCCATTGGAGGCACACAGAGAAGTCTAATCGTCTGATCTTGATCCCATCATCCAATGAGAACCTTCCACAAGAAATGTATATGAATGGAAGTCACAATGACAGGATGAAATGCAGCTTGTCCATAGGAAGCTTTAGATTTACAAAACCAGTATGTGGAGCCAGTTATGGTGCAGATTTGCAGACCATCTTCTCTAGGAGGTTCATCATCCTTTCCTGGAGCTGCAAGCTCTGTACTTGGATGATGTTCTGTTGGTCCAGAATCCGTCTTACTTCCCGGCAGGTTTCCTCCATTGCCCGGCTCAACCGCTTCTGTTCCTCCAGCATGTTCTCCATGATCTTCAACTTCTTCTTCTGAAAGCTACAACTGTGCACTTTCCTTTTTTTCAGGGACCTCTCACCAGACCTAAGACAAAGAGTTATAATGTAAGAGTGAGGGAACAAGGCATTAGCGGACTTCAGATCTTACCATCTCTTAGCTCAGAAAGTAGAATATTAGCTAGAGCAGGGGTAGGCAACCTGGGGCCCTCCAGCCGTTGTGGAACTACATTTCCCATGGGGCATTGCAAGGCTGGCAGTTACAATTATTCCCAGAGGCATGATGGGACTTGTAGTTCTGCAACAGCTGGAGGGCCCCAGGTTGCCTACTCCTGAGCTAGAGTAAACTCACACTCGAGCAGTGTGTACAGTAACCAGTAACACAGAGAAGATTTGTTTTTTTGCATTTTGGATAGCACAGTAAAGTGTTAGAATCTCTAGAATGTTTTCATTGTTCCCTATATCTCAATAGGTCCAGTTAAGCACTGAAAGTTTGGAGAAATCTCCATAACATAGACAATAGCAACTGTACAGATGGTACCCCAGTAACTATATAGTAGTGAATGTTTTCCTAATTAGAACACAGACTTTAATAAAAAATCTGACAGAGCTTCTGAACTTTATCCAAAACAAATGAACAAGTTTAATGTTAGACTCGCTAGACCTTTCATGTCTTTTCAAAACAGATTATTTATTTCTATCTGCCTGGTCAACCTGACGTGATTATCTGCACTGTAGTTCTGTATCTGTCGACCTAATGGGCAGTAGTATGGAAATAATTTGAGAAACAGGCACCTTACTGAAAAATCCCCATATATAACCATTTATCATGTGCTTCATGTTTGATTAGACATACACTATATTGTCAAAAGTATTGGAATGCCTGCCTTTACATGCACATGAACTTTAACCACTTCCTTACTGGGCACTTAAACCCCCCTCCTGCCCGGACCAATTTTCAGTTTTCAGAGCTGTCGCTCTTTAACTGACAATTGTGCGGTCGTGCGACGTTGTATCCAAACAAAATTGGCGTCCTTTTTTTTCCCCACAAATAGAGCTTTCTTTTGGTGGTATTTGATCCCCTCTGCGTCATTTCTGATCACCGCTATAAACAAAAAAAGAGCGACAATTTTGAAAAAAGAACAATATTTTTTACTTTTTGCTATAATAAATATCCAAAAATAAAAAATAAAAAAACAAATGTATTCATCAGTTTAGGCTGATATATATTCTTCCTCATATTTTTGGTAAATCTGCGATTTTTAGCGGTACTGCGATATTGGGATGGACATGTTGGATGTTTTTGACACTTTTTTGGGACCAATGACATTTATTCAGCGATCAGAAATTTAAATGTCCCCTGATTACTGTATAAATGTCATTGGCAGTGAAGGGGTTAAAAGTGTTCTCTGGGTGTGTTCTAACTGTGGGGGATGGGATTGGCCGGGACATGACAGATCTAACTGATCCCAGTGACAGGGATCAGTAGCTCTGGCATGCCCCCCCCCCCCTCACAGAACGTTCCTCCTCTCTGTGAGGAGATCGCGGGTCTCCAGCGGACATCAGGTCCGCCGGACCCGCGGGCACGCTCACGTGCTGACGGGAGCACGCCCAGCGCGAGCCGAATGGGAGGACGTCTATTGACGGCCTCCCGGCATTTTAGGGTGGCGCTGTAGCCATCATTCGGCTATGGCGCGGTCACGAGGTGGTTAATGGCATCCAAGTCTTAGTTCGTAGGGTTCAATATTAAATTGATTGTAAAGACTCATTTTAAAAAAAAAATAACAAACATGTTATACTTACCTCCTCTGTGCAGTTGGTATTGCACAGAACAGCCCGGATCCTCCTCTTCTTGGGTCCCTCTTCTGCTCTCCTGGCCCCTCCCTCTGGTGAGTGCCCCTTCAGCCAGCAGCTTGCTACAGGGGGCACCTGAGCTCCGTGTATCCATTCAGATATGGAGCCCCGCCCCCTCTCTCCTCTGACTGGCGCGGGAGACAATGGTGCCGGCACGTTGCTGTGTCTCAGCCAATCGGGAGGAGTGTCTGACAGCTAAGACACTTGTGGACATCGATGCAGAGAGAAGGGGCTCAGTTAAGTAATTAGGGGGGTGCTTTGGGAGGCTGCTACACACAGAAGGTTTTTTATCTTAAAGCGGAGTTCCACCCTAAAGTGGAACTCCCGCTGGTTGGATTCCTCCCCCCCTCAGGTGTCACATTTGGCACCTTTCGGGGGGGAGGGGGAAGAGGACACCTGTCTTTAGACAGGTGTCCTTTTCCACACTTCCGGGAGTTCTGGCCGGCGGACGCGGCAGATGACGTCAGAAGCCGGCTCCCTCCTCCCTGCTCGCTCTGCTCTGCTACACGTCCGGGTTCCCTTACCCGCGATGGAAGCGGCTGCACCCGTCCCCCGATCCGAAGATTGGCGGCGGGTGCCGACATCGCTGGAGTCCAGGACAGGTAAGTGTCCTAATATTAAAAGTCAGCAGCTACTGTATGTGTAGCTGCTGACTTTTAATTTTTTTTTTTTAGCCCGGACCTCCGCTTTAATGCATAGAATGCATTAAGATAAAAAACCTTCTGCCTTTAAAACTCCTTTAAGTTGGTCCATCTTTTGCAGCTATAACAGCTTCAAATGTTCTGGGAAGGCTGTCCACAAGGTTAAGGCTTCACTTACACTGCTGCTGGTAAACGGACGTTTTGAGGCATTTGGGCATTTTTTTCCAGCTGCCCCTGAACTTTCCTCTGTTATCTTATCAGTACATTTACACAGGGTCGTTTACGGTTGTTTCCAGGCAGTTGAGTTTAAAGGCTTTTTTTGGAACGCAAAAATATGGGTTCAGACGCCAGTTCAAAGGGATTTGAAATGCCAAACAGCTTGTAAATGCCGCTAAACGCACCTAAACACGGTAACTCGCGTCTAGAACCATTTCGTTTACAGGTATTTCCATTCTAAAAAAAATAAAAAATAAAAAAATACATTTTATTTTTTAAAAAACGCTCCTAGACGCAAACGCGGCATGCAAACACGGCAAAACGGCAGTTTTAGACGTCGGCTTCTAGCTATCAAAAAAATTGCTCAGTGGAGGTTGATATGGTATCCCATGTAAATGGAGCCTTAGGAGTGTGTCTGTGGGAATGTTTGACCATTCTTCCAGAAGTGAATTTGTGAGGTCAGGCACTGTTGTAGAACGGGAAGGCCTGGCTCGCAGTCTCCGCTGTAATTCATCCCAAAGGTGTTCTATCGGCTTGAGGTCAGGGCTCTGTGCAGGCCAGTCAAAATCCTCCACCCCAAACTCACTCATCCATGTCTTTATGGACCTGGGATGCCATTAAAGTTCATATGCGTGTATAGGCAGGCATCCCAATACTTTTGACAATATAGTATATATACAGTATCTTGCAAAAGTGAGGACACCCTTCACATTTTTATAAATATTTTATTATATCTTTTCATGTGACAACACTGAAGAAATGACACTTTTCTACAATGTAAAGTAGTGAGTGTACAGCTTGTATAACAGTGTAAATTTGCTTTGCCCTAAAAATAACTCAACACACAGCCATTAATGTCTAATACATCCACAGGCAACAAAAGTGAGTACACCCCTAAGTGCAAATGTCCAAGCTGGGCCCAATTAGCCATTTTCCCTCCCCGGTGTCATGTGACTCAGTGTTACAAGGTCTCTGGTGTGAATTGGGAGCAGGTGTGTTAAATTTGGTGTTATCGCTCTCACTCGCTCATACTAGTTACTGGAGGTTCAACATGGCACCTCATGGCAAAGAACTCTGAGGATCTGAAAAAAAGAATTGTTGCTCTATATAAAGGTGCAAAGTATATTGTAAATCCTTGTGATCTGCAATAGATACTATTCTAGGGGGCTGCCAGCACTACACTTCCTTAATATGTGCTTGAACTATAACAAACACATATTAGTGCAGCGCACCATACATTGGAATAAAAAGTGCAATTCGTGATGATTGAGTAATCAATCACATATAAATTATAAGTTAATATCAAAATGAATACAGTGTAATATACATGAATTCAATCTATAGACACAATAATAAAGTGCTAAAAAGTTCATCAAATATAATGCAAAAAGTGCTCCGTGCATAAATTTGTGCAAAAAGAATTTTGTGCAGATGATATCTTTTTCAGGTGAAGTTCAAACTTCCACGATCGATGAGTTCATATCCAAAATAATACTGCAATCCCTTAACATAATCTTCCACCATGCGTTTACATGTGTCACTACCACAGTGACCCCTCCACCAGTTGTGCCCTCACCTTATGGGAGTTAAAAATGTGCCTTGTTTATATATCCACTGAGACGTTCCTTCCAACACTGCTCCCTGCTTATTGTCCACTAAGCTCCATAGATCATGTATGAAAAGCAATGGAACCAAACATAGTGCTTTATCGTTTACCAAACTTGTTCATTTAAAACAACCAGTCACAAATGACCACTCACATAGTGCAATTAACCACTTCAGCCCCGGAAGGATTTCCAGCTTTAGGACCGAAGCCCTTTTTGCGATTCGGCGCTGCGTCGCTTTAACTGACAATTGCGCGGTCGTGCGACGTTGTACCCAAACGAAATTTGCGTCCTTTTTTTCCCACAAATAGAACTTTCTTTTGGTGGTATTTGATCACCTCTGCGTCATTTCTGATCGCCGCTATAAACAAAAGAAGAGCGACAATTTTGCAAAAAAACCCAAATTTCTTACTTTTTGCTAAAATACAAATCCAAAAAAAAAATATATAAAAACATTTTTTTTCACCGTTTTTGCCCGATTTATATTCTTCCTCATATTTGCGATAAAAAAAATCGCAATCGGCGTTTATTGATTTGTTTGCGCAAAAGTGGTCGCGTTTACGGATCATGAGAATTCATTTTTGGGGTTTTTATTTATTTTTTTATTTTTTACTAGTAATGGCGGCGATCTGCGATTTTTAGCGGTACTGCGATATTGCAGCGGACATGTCGGAACGTTTTGACACTTTTTTGGGACCATTGGCATTTATACAGCGATCAGTGCTATAAAAATGCACTGATTACTGTGTAAATGCCATTGGCAGTGAAGGGGTTAACCTGCAGGGGGCGCGCTAAGGGTTAACTATGTTCCCTGGGCGTGTTCTAACTGTATGGGGGCTTGCCTAGCTGGGGAAGGGAAGTGGTCACAGCCTTCACGTACAGGAAGGCTGTGATCACATCCCTTCCCCCTCACACAGAGCGGAGGTCCGTGTTTACTTACACGGACCTCCGCTCCTTCACTCCGGGGGGGGCATCGCGGGTGGCCGGCGGCAATCGAAGCCTCCGCACCCGCTCCCTGGCCCTCCCCGAACACAGTGAGCGCGCGCCTCCGGCGGCGCGCGCTCACAGTGGCTCTGTATCGCGGCCGCCGTCGTATGACGGCGAATCGCGTTACAGAGCCACTTTGTCGCCGTCAAATGCCGATCAGCCGTCGGCAAGTGGTTAAAAAACACGCCTGTATAGATATGTGCATCAACGCTACTCATGGATATCGCCTGCCCCCGGATCTGCAGCCCCAGTTGTAAGCGTCTCCTAGAACCACTGAGTGTCACGTTCCTGGCCAATATTTAAATTTCTAAATTCCTTTCCCCCTGCAACTCAAAACTCTCATGTCCACTTCCTGTAAGGAGGAGACAACTCTGTTTCCTCTGTCTGTAAATGCCTCCGTTGTCACCTTTTGCATGCTGCCGCTCTCTTTTTCTTCAGTGTTGTCACATGAAAAGATATAATAAAATCTTTACAAAAATGTGTGGGGTGTACTCACTTTTGTGAGATTCTGTATATGTTGCACACAATGTACTGCTGTGTTAGGTGTAAGTGGGGTGCTCATGTCAGTAGCCCTTACCCCCGGAGTGGCCACTGGAAATAGGCAGGCTCTCCCAAAGTATTACATAGTCTGCTAGGCACACAAACACAGTCCCACACACACCGACAATTCAGACTCAGTCCAGGGGATGTCTTCTTAGTATTCATTGCTGACTTTGACAGGATAGGGGTTTAGGGTCACGGGATACTCCAAAACAGGGCCAGTCTAGGCTATCTGATCTGGTACAGGGGGCATAAACTCAACAGTGCATCTGAGATGCAGATTCATGCTTTCCATCAGGGTCCCGATCAGAGTGCCCCCTTACATCAGATGTCCCCATCAGAGTACCCCCTTACATCAGATGTCCCCATCAGAGTGCCCCTTACATCAGATGTCCCCATCAGAGTGCCCCTTACATAAATTATTCTCATTAGAGTGCCCACTTACATCCATTGTCTGCATCAGAGTGCCTCCTTACAAAAAATGTCCCTAGCAAAGCACCCCTTAATTAAACTGTCCACATCAGAGTGCCCCCTTACATCAAATGTTCCCATCAGAATCCCCATTACATAAATTTCCCTCATCAGAGTGCCTCATGGGTTAGGAAATAAAAGAGATCCGGATGGCTGCACACCAATTCAATCCTTTATTGCAACATGGTCCAAACAGTGCAGGAAACCAGTGCCATCTGACACGTTTCATGCTCCACTGTGGGCGCTTACTCAAAGTCCTATGAGTAAGCGCCCATAGTGGGGCGCGAAACACATCAGTTGGCACTGGTTTCCTGCACTGTTTGGACCATGTTGCAATAAAGGATTGAATTGGAGTACGTCTATCTGGATCTCTTTTATTTCCTGTGTATCTCACACTGAGCCTGCACCCAGGAGAGTGGAAGGAAAGTAATAATTTGGTGACACACCTTGGAGCAGGCTTACCTTTCTGCCTCATGGATTAGTTACTTCAGTACACAGTGCCCTCCAGCAAACATCCATTGGCAATATTCAACAGGCCCTCAGCCCAACAGCTGCTGAGGCCCAGACTGCAATTTCCCATCTCAGTAAATCTGCCTCCAGGGGCAATAGTCCTAAGAGAACTGGAACCCTCACTGGAGGGAAAAGAACATTCTGGCAAGACTTCCCAAACATTTATCACCTCCTCAGCCACTTTCTGGAAGCTTCCTTCCAGGGACTGGCTGGGGCATGATACATTTTCACACTTATTATTTGAATCTCCCTTTCCGATACTCTGGAAATGTTTTTCAGAGGCAAGTGGGAGGGATCATACCCTTGGATCGGGAAACCCTGAACAGACCAAAATTATCAACCACTGCTCGGCTCATTACAGTGAAGCGAGCAGCCTAACTAGAGGAGGGTGCTACATGTGGAAGCCCAGATTCTAGATCCAAATGAGCAGTTTGCAAAACTGGAAAGAACTTAGCAGCCATGCGGAACAGTGGTGTTGTCTTCTCATACTAGGAAAAGGGTTAATTTTAATGAGAAGGGTACAACTGAGTTTCATGAAAGAATTGCTAAAAGATTGGAGGAAATTTTAATAACTTCCTAGGCCGAAAGCAATGATACCGGGGTCACCCGGTATTGTTGTTTTCAGCTGGCTATTTCCTATCAAGTAAAAGAGATCTGAGTGGCGATTGAGCTAATGGATCACTTTTACAGGCAGCAGAAGGGGATTCGCTCTCACTGTGTGATGTCAGAAACCGGAAGGGACAAGGATTTTTAATCACTTCCGGTTTCGGTCTCATGTAAGCAAGGCGTTACTGGCTTGTGAAAGCATGTGATCAAATGCTTTGGAGGTCAGAGGAGAGGACCCCAGATCTCTCCAAACAGAGGACTTGTCACTACCCATGCAATAAAGTTTAATGATTATAGTAGGAGTAGCGTTATGTATATACAGTATCTCTCAAAGTGAGTACACCCCTCACATCTATGTAAATATTTTATTATATCTTTTCATGTGACAACACTGAACAAAAAGGCACCACCCCTTTTCCCTATCCAAGTTATTTCCCCTAAATAAATCAGCAAAAACAAGAGCCGGCCTGGTCAAGGTCTATGGATATGTGAGATATGGTGGGATTGAGGGCAGCTATCAGGTGTACCACAACTAATGCTACTCCTAAGGGAGCGCATGGCTATATATATATATATATATATATATATATATATATATATATATATATATATATATATATATATATACATACAGTATCTCACAAAAGTGAGTACACCCCTCACATTTTTTGTAAATATTTTATTATATCTTTTCATGTAACAACACTGAAGAAATAACACTTTGCTATAATGTAAAGTAGTGAGTGCACAGCTTGTATAACAGTGTAACTTTGCTGTCCCCCAAAATATCTCAATACACAGCCATTAATGTCTAAACCGCAGGCAACAAAAGTGAGTACACCCCTAAGTGAAAATGTCCAAATTGGGCCCAATTAGCCATTTTTCCTCCCCGGTGTCATGTGACTTGTTAGTGTTACAAGATCTCAGGTGGGTGTGAATGGAGAGCAGGTGTATTAAATTTGGTATTATCGTTCTCAATCTCTCATACTGGTCACTGGAGGTTCAACGTGGCAGCTCATGACAAAGAACCCTCTGAGGATCTAAAAAAAAAAGAATTGTTGCTCTACATAAAGATGGCCTAGGCTATAAGAAGATTGCCAAGACCCTGAAACTGAGCTGCAGCACGGTGGCCAAGACCATAGAGGACAGGTTCCACTCAGAACAGGCCTCACCATGGTTGACCAAAGAAGTTGAGTGTACATGTTCAGCATCATATAGAGGTTGTCTTTGGGAAATAGATGTATGAGTGCTGCCAGCATTGCTGCAGAGGTTGGGGGGGGGTCAGCCTGTCAGTGCTCAGACCATATGCCACTGCATCAAATTGGTCTGCATGGCTGTTGTCCTCTTCTAAAGATGATGCACAAGAAAGCCTGCAAACAGTCTGCTGAAAACAAGCAGACTAAGGACATGGATTACTGGAACCATATCCTGTTGTCTGATGAGACAAAGATAAACTTATTTGTTTCAGATGGTGTCAAACGTGTGTCACAGCAACCAGGTGAGGAGTACAAAGACAAGTGTGCCTTGCCTACAGTCAAGCATGGTGGTAGGAGTGTTATGGTCTGGGGCTGCATGAGTGCTGCCGACACTGGGGAGCTACAGTTCATTGAGGGAACCATAAATGCCAACATGTACTGTGACATACTGATGCAGAGCATAATCCCCTCCCTTCGGAAACTGGGCCGCAGGGCAGTATTCCAACATGATAACGACCCCAAACACACCTCCAAGACGACCACTGCCTTGCTAAAGAAGCTGAGGGTAAAGGTGATGAACTGGCCAAGCATGTCTCCAGACCTAAACCCTATTGAGCATCTGTGGGGCATCCGCAAATGATAGGTGGAGGAGGGCAATGGTGACCACACAAAATATTGACACTTTGGGCCCAGTTTGGGCATTTTCACGTAGGGGTGTACTCACTTTTGTTGCCAGCAGTTTAGACATTAATGGCTGTGTGTTGAGATAATTTGAGGGAACAGCAAATTTACATTGTAGCAAAGGGTCATTTCTTCAGTGTTGTGACATGAAAATATATAAAATATTTACAAAAATGTAAGGGGTGTAGCGCCCCCATAGTGTAGGCGTTTTTGTGAGATATGGTTTTTTGCAGGAAAGGTAAAATTTTGTCAGGTCTGACTGTAGGTGCAGGCCTGAATGTTTTGATCTGGGCTTGGGGAGTGACTCAGGTAGGACTGGGGCAGTCCAACAGATGATTTCACTAAACCCTGCTACCTTCTTCTGGGAAGCACTGAAACATTCCAGAATGAAGGTGGGGCAAGAGGTGTCATCATTTGGAGTGTCATGGGAAGCCCTGACCAATCCCCAATCTGGATTGGCAGGAGGCAGGCCTTCTCATATACTTGGGGCTGGGTCAGCTTGGGAGGAGTTGTCGGAGGTGGAAGTCTGAAGATGTAGCAGAGGTGCTGTGGAGGCCTCTACCCGGGAGGAAGCCCCCAGTCTGGGGGGGTGACCTTGAGGCCTGGAGGTTTGGGCAAAGCCAGGAGTGGAGGTGATTCCTGGAGTCACACAAGGGAACAGGAGAAGAGCAGAGGTGCTACTGAGAGACTTTAAAGTGATCCACTGGAGTCGGTGAGTGACAGACCCTGGGAGCTGGAAGAGAAAGTGCTGGAGCAGGCTGGGAGAGGAATAGTGAACAGTCTGTGGAAGCCTTGGGAGCCAGCCAGGGGAAGGAGTGTCAATGTGAGGAAAGCAGGTCCATGTGGTGGCCTGGAAGAGGGATGGGCTGAAAATTGTAGTCCATCAAAGGCCCAGCTAGCACCCAAGTACTTTGCTACATATTCGGGGAGCCCGTGATCCCTGGCCTGTTTTAATGGGTGGTCCTGCTGACAGAGTGCAGGCCTCACCACATGCTAGCTGCGGTGAAGAGAAAGGAGTAGAGAAGCTTGATAAATTTCCTTTCAAGCTGGGAACCAAGTGATGTGCTGGAGAGTAGTGAAGGAGCAATAGTCTGCAAGTACAGTGGTGGAGAGACAATTGCGAGGAGAAACGGTCAGCAAGCTGAGCGCTGGAAAGAGTTGTGAGGAGTAATAGTCTGCAGAAGGACGGTCTGCAGGGCAAGTGTGCATATACAGGACTGTATATGGAGGTTGTGTACAATAATTTCTGGGGCATCCCACAGTCAGCCCTTTTCCCCATCCAAGTTATTTTCCCTAAATAAAACAACAAAAACAAGAGCCAGCCTGGTCAGTGTCTACGGATGTGCGAGATATGGTGGGACTGAGGGCAGCTATTTGGTGAACCACAACTAATGCTACTCCCAAGGGAGCACATGGCTACATTTTGGGGGCTCGGTCCGGGATTTACCTGCAAGGCTGCCAGTTGTCACCCATAGCAACTGCAAGAGAACTGAGCCAAGGGATTGTGATAACCTCTTTTATTGTCGACGCGGACTTAACTGTGGAAAAGGACTTGTGTGCTCTGCCCTTGAACTGTGCTAAATAAGTGTGCCGTTGACCATAGGAACCAGTGGAGCCGCCAAACAGTATTGCGGCCTGCTTATTCAGTCGCCCCAAAACAGCGCTGGGGACAGACACGTAAATATTAATCCTGCAATTCAGTGACTTGTACCCGTGGCAACCACAGTGGTCAAATGCGCCCATGGATTACAAATATGTCCTGTGCCATGCTACGGCTGAACATTACCACTGGATTACAAATATGTCCAGCGTTTTGCTAAAGCTGGGCATTACAAGTGCTTTGCAAATGTCTGCTCCAATTCCTGCAAACAGTAAAGTATGCCTGAGACTGTTCTTGTTGCTAAGGGGACAGACTGTGTTTGAGGTGTGCTTTCCAGCATAACAGTGGATGCTACAACTTATTGTTGCCATGGGCAACCACCATCGGAGTCAGCAAGTTCGGACAAGTCCTGCTAGCGTCAGAGTGTCTGTAAAGTTTTGTCCTTTACACAAGGGGTTACGGCATCATGACATGCAGCAAACTTGCTTATCAGGACATTTGGCGCCAACTCATCTGATAACTTGGGTGCGGCGCCACACCCTGAAAGAAGCTACGTGCCTGCAGCTATCATCAGTCTCCACGAGGAGAGAGATGGTGGAAGGTGGGAGACTTGTACCGGCGTTGACCTGGTTGCCGTATAGGCTGGAATTGACCCTGGTCGATACGGGGGTTTGGTTGGTGCCATGCGGGGGAATCTCCCTGGGAGTCATCAATGGGATGGAGCGGCTGTGCCTCACCTGCCTGGACTGCCAGATGCTCAACATGGACGACGCTGCCTGGGCCCGGTGTGGCCATTGTGACCCTCCACTCACTCGGCCGGTATCTACAGAGCAGGAGCCACAATATTACTCGGTGGACCTGCGATCAGGGCTCTGACGTCTGCAGCCGCGGAAGTCCCGGTAGGCCGGATTGGGCCTGATGACATTGCCTCAAGGCGGAGTGGTGTTGCGGCCTGGCGACTCCCCTGCGAAAATTAAGGACGAAGGGAAAGGAGAGATTGTCGTGACCTGCAGCCTGGTCAGGGACTCGGGAACCGTGAGTACTATTAAGCGGGAACCCAGGGTCCCTGAAATGCCGGCTGTGTCCCCATCTGCAAGCATCCCCGTTAGGCTGGAGTCAGTGTCTGAGGGAGGAGTGCCCCCTGGTGAGCCTAATGAGGATCAGAGCAAAGGGTCATAGACTGGAGGTCACCCAGACTGTTAGCTGAATTTGGGTCATTGGAGCACCTGGTGGTGTGGTCGTCTCCAAATTAGGGGTCGGAAGAAGAGGAGGAGGAGGGGAGTCCTCAGTCCCTCTATTTCCCCGATGGGGATGAGACGGAGCCCCCTCAAGACACCGTATCAGCTGCAGGAATCCCCCAGTGTGGGCTATCAAACTTTCCACAACAGGCCTTCCACTACCCAGACCAGAGCACCCACATACCGGCAGATGGTGGTGAATACCCCAGATACACAAGTCAAGCCTGGGAAGGGGAACCTAGCCAGCCTACCCAGATTATCTCGGTATCAAAGGGAGGTACAATGCCGGGTTGCTTTGGAGTGGGGCCTGGACTATCCCTACGGTCCCATCCCATGTCATGGAGATTATTGAAAGCTCAAGGGTGGAGTGGGAGGTCGATATGACATGGGACTTTCTGCATGTTCCTAAGCTCTTGCGGGGTCCTGAGAGTAATTGTTGGGAAAGGTTTAAAGAATTGAAACAGGTGTGGAGTCTTGGACAGTCCATAAGGAGAGACAGTGTGATGGTCGTCAAGCCTAACCAGCCCACGAGGAGCTTCTCACTTTCTGTTTGGAAGGAAGGGGGAGGCCGGAAGAGGTTGCCCAACCGCCGCTACTACATTTAAGGACTGTAGGAGCTACAGCCAGTGTAGGTACACTTCAGAGACTGCTGGCAGAGTGGTGGAGTGTACATTATCTTCTGAGCCGCAGGACAAACCAGCCTGCCACCCTGTGCCCAGTGGAAAAGACTACCCATTGAAGGACACTTGGGTAAAGTTTGCCCTGTTCAATCCCCTTTTTGAAATCTGTTGCCCGGGGAGATGCCCCTCCCATCAGGAACTTTAAAAAAGGGGGATTCTACCTTAGAAAAACTTTTCCCTTCTTTTGCTCCTGCAGTGGGATCATAACCCCTCACTGACAGGGCAGGCAGGTAAAGAAGAAGACTGGGTTTTGTGTGAAATGTTGCTCTATTAGGAGGTCAATAACCTACTCCTGATAGGTTGTTTGGTTTGTTAGTTAGTTTAGGTAGTTGTGTTTTTCCCTACTCTTAGGATTCCTGGGATGGAACGGCTGTTCATCTTCATCCGTTGAAAGTCAAGCCAAAGATCAACTCTTTATTACTAACTAGGTGAGTAGAGGGTTCCTCCTTCGGGAGAAGCGCTCTGACTCACAAATGTACAGTAATTTGGTATGTGAATAGCTGCAGGCCTCTGTAGTCAGGAAATGTGATACATTGTGCAGTGTAAATAACTACAAAATGGCAGTGATACATATATTTTTCTATTTTATTTATTTGTACAGTTTTGTATGTCCCCCTTCCAAGTCTGTTCCCTTGCCCCTCCCTCTTTTGACATTGGGATGCCCTTCTTCTGTTTTTGGGGACCAGCTGATGTTTAGGGGGGGTGAGTGCAGCGCCCCCATAGTGTAAGCGTTTTTGTGAGATAGTGTTTTTTGTAGGAAAGGTAATATTTAGTCAGGCCTGACTGTAGGAGCAGGCCTGAATGCTTTGATCTGGTTGATCAAGTTTGTTGCACAATTGCATGACTCCAGATCATTTTTCTTGGCAAATACTCTGCAAGTTCGCTACAAGTTCTGGTTCAGTTATGTTGTGTAATAGTTATCCCACCACAGGGGGTCACTGTGACTGAATTTTCATCATTGCTCCCTGCTGTGTGTAAGGTGTTTCTTTAATTCAGTGGTTCTCAACTCCGGTGCTCGGGACCCCCCAACAGGCCAGGTTTGCAGGATAACTGAAATGCATCACAGGTGATATAATTTGCTGCTCAGTGATTGCAGTATTCTAGTCTGCATCTCCCCAAGGTAATACTTAAAATCTGGCCTGTTGGTGGGTCCCGAGGACTGGAATTGAGAACCACTGCTTTAATTGGTGCTGGGGCAGCCATAGAATCACTTTGGGAGTGTTGTGCAGAGAGCTGAGTGGTAACCATGAGATCTGATATGGAGTTCAGGCAGAAATCAAGGAGTGACTAACCGGACTATCCCATTGGTGTATCATAATTGAGATTTAGCAGAAAATGTGTGCATTTAACAAGAGGTGGAAATAGAAACCTTAAAGACCCAGTGAAAGAAACCTGGTGGTTCCACCACTATATAGAGGACTACAAATCCCAGCAATACAGTAACAATGCAGAATATCACCAGCTATAGCCAGTGTATATAGAGATCCGTGCATTTTATATAGAGAGATGAATGCACTGCACTGTACTGTGTTGTAAAGAGATCCATGTACTGTACTGTATACGGGGGACCATGTGCTGTATTGGGCTTGGTCTATATATGGCTAGATTTGCCTCCTGCATTGTATGCAATGTCTACCATTTCCCTCTTACATTCTGTTGACGTCTTCTGTAGCTTTATTCCTGGCTGGCTATTCTCTGCAATCTCTGTATTGTATGCATCTGTTCCTCCATGTGAAAACACAATTCCCATCATGGGATGCCCCGTGTATATGTAATAATAATAATAATTTAAAAATGGTGCGCTAATTCAAGAAGCTATGCAGCAAAAATAAACAAATATGCATCATTAAAAAAAAAAAAGTTAAATAAATAAAAAAATTCAGTAATATGGGATAATAAGTGAAACAGTAATGAACTGCACTAATTTAAGAAGCTAAGCAGCAAAAATAGACAAATATGCATGAATGCCTATCCCTAATTTAAAACAAAACACAAAACAAAAATTGCAGTAATATGTGATAATATGTGAAACAGTGATGAAGTGCACAAATTCAAGAAGCTAAATGGCAAAAATAGACAAATATTAATAAATGACTATCCCTAATTTAAAAAAAACAAAAAATACAATAATATGCAATAATAAGTGAAAGAGTGATAAACGTGCTTGAATCAAAAGCAGATATCTGATTTTGATTCAAGCACTTTTATCACTGTTTCACATATTATTGCATATTATTGTATTTTTTTTTTTTTTTAATTAGGGATAGTCTCATGCATATTTGTCTATTTTTGCTATTTAGCTTCTTAAATTAGTGATCTTTATTCACATATTACTGCAATTTTTGTTTTGTGTGTTTGGTTTTTTTTAAGATTAGAGATAGGCATTCATTCATCCCTCATTTGTTTTTTAAATGAGGGATAGTCATTCATGTATATTGGTTTATTTTTGCTGCATATCTACTTGAATTAGTGCACTTTATTATTGTTTCACAACATTATTGCATATTACTGCATTTAATTAAAAAAAAAAAAAAATTAAATTAGGGATAGTCATTCCTGCATATTTGTCTAGTTTTGCTGCATAGCTTGTTGAATTAGCGCACCATTTTTTTATTATCATTATTACATATACACAAATACACAGGGCATCCCATGATGGAAACTGTTGTGTTTTCAGATCGAGGGGCAGCAGATGCATACAATACAGACATTGCAGAGAATAGCCAGCCAGGAATAAAGCTACAGAAGACCTCAACAGAATGTAAGAGGGAAATGGTAGACATTGCACACAATGCAGGAGGCAAATCAAGCCATATATAGACAAAGCCCAATACAGCACAATGGAGGAGCCAGTACTGGGGGAACCCTCTGCTCTGCTGTCAGGGATATAAGGAATGCCTGACCAGAAAGGTCATTTGACCTGAGACCTCTGTAGAGTTAGGTGAGCCTAGGGTTGCCACCTCATCCCTTTAAACCTGAACATATATGAAATACACAGGTTCTGGGACTAATTTATGCAAATAAGGCACCAAATGAGTTTAATTACTACCTTAATCGGCCACAGAACCTGTGTAATTAATATGTGTTTGGTTTTAAAGGGAGGAGGTGGCAACCTTAGGTGAGCCTGGTATAGATGGTGACAAAAGTATCCACCTTTTCCTATTTCCAATGAAAGGGATCTCTGTATACAACACAATGGATGGATCTTCCTGTGTACATTACATGGATTTCTTTACAACACAGTACATTGCAATCATCTCCCTATATACAATGCATGGTTCTCTATATATACCCCCTATAGCTGGTGGTATTCTGCATTGTTACTGTATTGCTGGGATTCAGTGTTGCCAACCACCTGTAGCGTTTTTTACTGGCAAAACATGGAAAGTTTACTGGCGGAGCACATTTTTTACTGGCAACCTGAAAAATAACAGAACTCCTATTAAAAACTAAGGCAATTGATATTCAAATACAACATAGAAACACTGACAAACCCCATATCAAGTAATTAGCTTGGTTTACACTTAAAAAATCACCACAGCATGACAAATTATCAGACCCTGATATTTGTAGACAGTTGTAAAAATCACTGATTTTTACAAACTGTCAGTAAATTTACTGGCGGTTGGCAACCCTGCTGGGATTTGTAGTCCTCTATACAGCGGTGCAACTACCAGGTTTCTGCTTCGGGTCTTTGAGGTTTCCATTTCTACCTCTCGATGTCAAAACGCATCTAGGCAGTGTCCACGCGGCTTACTACTATGTCCCAGCTTTCTCATGCTCATCCCGGGCACCATAGCAGATTAAACTTCAGGAGTGATGAGAGAGATCTGAGTTCAGAGGCACTTCTCTATGATTTATTTTAACATATATGCTACCAATTTTAGTGATTTTAGTAAGTGCAACTTGTAAGGGGGGAGTCTTTACGGGAAATAAAAACTTTTACATTGGTTTCTCTCTTGCGATATGAGTCAATGAGATCGGAGGATTGATTGGAGCGTGTATTCCCTGAGATTTGTAACTGAGTAAAAGACATCTCCTATATGGGTGACCATTGGGATTCGGCTTCAGATCAGAGAGCTACCATGGACAACTTATATGTTTAAAGGCGCAGAAAGTTTTCATATTTAGTGAGTGTATAACCAACAGGGAGTGGGATCACGCGGGGGGTGATGGCTCTGGACTGGCTTTATAAACACTCACGTGGACTTTACGGATCTCCTTGCAATTCCATTCAATTGAATTGTTGTTTTTGAATTGACCTTATTTGATCTTTTATCTGTTCGGATTTGATCTGGATACGCCAGTGCAGCGCTGAGGACTTTGTTTTTGCAGTTTAGCTGTTTGCAGACTAACTCACTCAGCCATGTCATGTACCAATTAGGCTCCATGCACACTGGACGCTATAGGGCTCTTTCAGCGTCGGGCAGGAGACGCTGCTAACAAAACGTTCTATTTGCAGTGTTTTGTAAGCAGCGTTTAGCGGCGTTTTTCGGCATCGGCGTTTTTTTGGCAGTTTTTTTTCTTCATTGGCTTCCATTGAGGACTGCAAAAAACGCCAGACGTTGATAAACCAGCGTTTACCTGCGTTTAGCGGCGTTTACCAGCATTTTTTGGGGTCGGCGGTTTTTGGCGTTTTTTTCTTCATTGGCTTCCATTGACTGCAAAAAACACCAGACGCTGATATATCGGCGTTTATCAGCGTCTGGCGTTTTTTGTGGTCAGGAGAACGACTTTTGAACGCCAATTCAGGGCGTTCAGATAACAGCCCAAAAACACCACTGCTGATAAAAGACAATAAACGACCATGTGTGCATGGACACATAGGATAAAATAAAGTGGCGTTTTTGGGCTGTTAAAAAACGCCAAAACTACCAAAAACGGTCGTTTTTGAGATACAGTGTGCATGGAGCCTTAGCGCTGCTTTATCTTAAGGGATCATGAACTATGGACTTTGAGATTTTATAATTGTATATTTTTATGATAGCAGCTGCTTATTTACCCTTACGGGATATTTATTTATTTCAGGTACTTGTATAGCGCTGTCAATTTACGCAGCGCTTTACATGTATATATTTACATTCACATCAGTCCCTACCCTCAAGGAGCTTACAATCTTAGGTCCCTAACTCACATGATACATATACTAGGGCCAATTTAGACAGGATCTAATTTTACCTATAGTATGTCTTTGAAGTGTGGGAGGAAACCGGAGTACCCAGAGGAAACCTTCGCAGGCACAGGGAGAACATGCAAACTCCAGGCCGGCAGTGTCGTAGTTGGGATTCAAACCAGTGACCCTTTTGCTGCCAGGCAAAAGTGCTATTCACTATATTGAAATACAATAACTTTAGTTGCCTCATTCCCGGATCAGTGAAAGTATAACTGGCAATTTACCAGCTTAGTTTCAGTTGGGTAAAGGAACAAATAAAACATTCCAAATTAAGGTACACCAATGGGATATTCCGGTTAGTCACTCCTTGATTTCTACCTGCCTGAACTCCATATCAGATCACATGGTTACCAGTCACCTCTCTGCACACCACTCCCAAAGTGATTCTATGGCTGCCCCAGCACCAATTAAAGAAAAACCTTACACACAGCAGGGAGCGATGATAAAAATACAGCCACAGTGACCCCCTGTGGTGGGATAACTATTACACAACATAACTGAGCCTGGGTTCACACTATAGGGAACACAGACATCACACTGCTGTGCCGATCACATGCGATGTCTGTGCAATGCAAATTCAGCCATACAGTTCTATGGCTGAACTCACATTGGATTCACATAATTGGGACTTTTTTTTTCCGCACTGGAATCGGATCGCATGGATGTTCACACCCATGCGATCTGACTTCTGTCTGAATCCGTAGTTCGCACTGAGATCTGTGAACTGATCTGGGGGTGTCTTTAACATTGTATTGACACCTGCAGCGGCTCGCAGAGGGCAGTGTAAACTGCCTGCGGGAGAGATGTGATGCGGGAACCGGCGATGGAATTGCGCTGGTTCTCGCATTGCTATAGTGTGAACCCAGGCTAAACCAGAACTTGCAGCAATTGTGAAGCCTGGCAAGTCTAGCAATAGCTTAGCAAGTAATTTTCAAACTTGCAGCACAATTACTTGCTATCTGAATTTTTGTATGATAGATTATTTTATGCAATGACACAGGGTTTATCATTATCTATGTAGCGCCCCCAAAGTGTAGGCATTTTTGAGAGGTCTTTTTGCTAGGATAGGCACAATTTAGTCAGGCCTGATACAGAAAGCAGGCCTGAATGTTTTGATCTGGGCAGGGGAGTGGCTCAGAGTAGGCTGAAGATTGCAGGAAGGGACACCCCGTGGATACTCCTCCCCTTGGTTCCAGAAAGTGCTGGAAGGGGGGATGGATAAGAAGGTGTAATTTTTTGTGTATGTTAAGGAGCCCTGACCAATCCCCATCTGAGATTGGCAGGGGGTACAATACTGTGATCTGCACAGCAAGGGGAGGAGAGTTTGGGTGGAAGTGGTGAAGATGTAGCAGAGGTTCTGTGGAGGTCTCTACCCGGGAGGGAGCCCCCAGTCTGGGGGGGTGACCTTGAGGCCTGGAGACTCGGGTGCAGCCAGGAGTGAAGTTAATTCCTGGAGCAGCACAAGGGAGTAGGAGAACAGCAGAGCTAAGGACTCTTTAAAGTATCCACTGGAGTTGGTGAGTGACAGACCCCGGGAGCTGGAAGAAAGGCTGGAGCAGGCTGGGAGAGGAATAGTGGACAGTCTGTGGAGGTCTCAGGAGCCAGTCAGGGGAAGGAATGTCACTGTGAGGTGTGGCCTGGAAGAGGGATGGACAGGGAGTTATAGTCCATCAAAGGCCCAGCTAGCACCAATGTACTAAGCTACATTTGAGTGGTCCTTGACCCTGGCCTGTAATGGGTGGTCCGGAGGTCCTGCTCACTGAGAGCAGGCCTCACCATGTGCTAGCTGCGGTGAAGAGAAAGGAGTTATGTGAGCCTGATAAATTTCCCTTCAGGTCAGGAAACAAGTAAAGTGCTGGAGAGAAGTGAGAGGGGTAACGGTCTGCAAGTGAAGTGCTGGAGAGAAGTGAGAGGAATAACGGTCTGCAAGTGAAGTGCTGGAGGAAGTAGAGTTGTATATACAGTCGTGTATATAGGTGGTCCTGTAAAGCGATTCTTTGGGGCATCCCACAGTCCCCCCATTTCCCCATCCAAGTTAATCCCCTAAATAAAACGAACAAAAACAACAGCCGGCCTGTTCAGTGTCTCGGGATGTGTGAGATATGGTGGGATTGAGGGCAGCCAGAGGGTGAACCACAACTACCAGCCACCCCTGAGGGGGCACATGGCTACATATATGATTGTTGGATTGAATGTATTTCACACGTGTACAGTAAGGGATTAGTTTAATAGCAGTTGGTTCACTATCACCAGATTGTGGGATTATAGATTTGCGCTGCTTACTTCTTTTTTCCTGCCAGTAACGGAGACTTGCATAACTCTGGCTATAGACCTGCAGAGCTCTTGCTGTAGACTTGCAGGGCTCTTGCTGGGACTTGTGGGGCTCTTTCTATAGACCTGCAGAGCTCTTGCTGTAGACTCACCACTGCAACTTTGCTCTTGGTAGAGACTTGCCATGCAAATTTGCTACAAATTGGAAAAGCATCAACTAGAACTTGTGCTTCAAGTGCTCTGCAAATGTACAACTTGCCAGTGAAAATGTGCAGCAAGTTACCAGACTTACAATTCAACACTACCACAAATTTGTGGCAAGTTATCCTTGCTATCTGGGATGTTCAATACTTATTTCACCTGCTGTGTATAATCTTTATATGCATGAAACATATGATAATGATGAGCTGGCTACGGGGTTTAGATATAAGTATTCAAGGGAGAAATAGCAGCACAAGAGTTAAATAACACAATATTACTGAACCATGTGAGTAGGTTTACATAACAGATAAACATCACAGAAAAAAAATGAATGATACAAACTGCAAAGTTTTGAACAACCATGATATGAAAAAAAAAATCTATTTATGAGGAGCAATGATGGATGATTGATGTGACTAAAGCTGCCCATCTACAGTACATCCTGATCTGTCTTGGTTGTCATGGGAAGTTATTGGATAGTTTACAACAGCCTTTTTCAATCAACCAGGTTTCTTCAGGGGCGTCTTGGCAAAATGCCTAAAAACTGCCCAAAAATTGTATACAAGTCAGCAGGTGGATCAAGCTTGCTGTTTAGTTACACCAGGCCACAGGTTTTCATTGAGGAACCTTTCAGCCTCCGGCATCCTAACAACCAATGATGTCATCAGGTGATAAGAAGGAAATCAGGCGCCTGCACAGCATCCTTGTTTGCCCCTGTTGGTGGGGTGACCCTCAATGTCCCCCTGATAGTCCCGGACTATCTACTGCTTCTGCTCGTGTTGTGTCTGCAGGCCTGGGAGAATGGTTTCTAGGAGTAACACAGACGGAGACATTCAAGATGTGAAACCAAACTCTGCCTTGGGTGTGCCCCGTAGCTTCTTTTATTACAGGAACAAAGGCATGTAACCACAGCTCGTAGTATGTGCTGCTTTCTTATTGGTTAACATAATTAAGAAAAACAAACGTCGTTTTGGGGACCAAGCGAGCAAACATATTTCCATATAGGGCATGAAGCTTATGCTAAAGGATGCAGATGTCTTGAGTTTCGACATCTCACAGTTTCTTCAGAAACCACAAAACAACTTGTAACAACAACTTGTAACACGTACATCTTATAATACATACAAAATGGAGGAGGAATGCAAAATGGAGTATTTACAATACAGGACCCATCTCCCACAGCCCCTCCCCTGCCCCTCTCTGTCAGCACCGGGCGGCACAGTGGTGTAGTGGATAGCACTTTCGTCTGGCAGTAAAAGGGTCGCTGGTTCGAATCCCAACCATGACACTACCTGCCTGGAGTTTGCATGTTCTCCTGTGCCTGCGTGGGTTTCCTCCGGGTACTCCGGTTTCCTCCCACACTCCAAAGACATGCTGGAAGGTTAATTAGATCCTGTTTAAAATTGCCCCTAGTATATATATGCATGTGAGTTAGGGACCTTAGATTGTAAGCTCCTTGAGGGTAGGGACTGATGTACAATGTATATGTAAAAGTGCTGCATAAATTGACAGTGCTATATAAGTACCTGAAATAAATAAATTAGCTGAATGAGGGAGAAATAATGCAATACTAGTCAGTACCAGTGTGCAAAAGTGTATTTGCTTTGGAAGACTAAAGCCTCGTACGCACGCTTAGATTTTCGGACGACTGAACGTCCATTTTTGTTGGACGCTCGTCTAGTGTCGAAAGTAAAGAGGTTACTAACTATACAAAAATTCTCGTACGACCGAATTCAACGTCAGAAGTGTTGAATAGCTTTGTATGTATTTTTTGGTTTCTGAGCATGCGTAGTATTGCTCTTACAATTTTTTTCGTACTAAAACTGTACTAATATGAACGGACGGTTGTGGTCGCATCCAAAAAAAATGTTATAGACTGCACAATCAGCTTTTGGCGTCCGAAAAATCAGAATCAGCTGTCGCAAGCACCACACTAACGATCCGAAAATTGGAAGATTGTTCGTCGTACAAAAATTACCATAAAAATTGTGCATCGTGTGTATGGGCCTTTAATCACTTCTAATGTTGGGTGTCCTACATCCTGCGTTATGTAAAACTATTTGTTTCGTTTTTACATTTTAGAATGGTTTGCCTCAAGATTATTGTGCAGAATTTTAAAGGGTGCCTTGACTGAAAAAGGTTGAAAAACATTGGTTTGGAATAGAATTTTTCTTTCTTCCTATCATAGACATCATCACCACCGAAGGTGAATCTGGTCCATAGAGACACTGGCAGCAATTAAAACCTGGCAGTTTCCAAATATTCAGTACTCTTTAAAAAACTAAAACAAGCATGTTTTGGCAAGAGTTGCATTTTAAAGTTCATGCATTGAGACAAAACAAGGCAGAAAATGGACAGGGGGTTTAGGCTGTGGTCTTTTTCACTTGTACAATGCCTTGAAAAAGTATTCATACCCCTTGAAATTTTCCACATGTTGTCATGTTACAACCAAAAATGTAAATGTATTTTATTGGGATGTGATAGACCAACACAAAGTGGCACAGAATTGTAAAGTGGAAGGAAAATGATAAATGGTTTTCAAAATGTTTTACAAATAAATATCTGAAAAGTATGGGGTACATGTGTATTCAG
>BLSH010477607.1:1184273-1196722 GCA_018402905.1 Glandirana rugosa
GCCCCCCCCCCCCCCCCCCAAGTCGATACTTTGTAGAACCGCCTTTCACTGCAATTACAGCTGCAAGTCTTTTTGGGGATGTCTCTACCAGCTTTACACATCTAGAGAGTGACATCTTTGCGCATTCTTCTTTGCAAAATAGCTCAAGCTCAGATTGGATGGAGAGCGCCTGTGAACAGCAATTTTCAGGTCTTGCCACAGATTCTCAATTGGATTTAGGTCTGAACTTTGACTGGGCCATTCTAACACATGAATATGCTTTGATCTAAACCATTTTATTGTAGCTCTGGCTGTATGTTTAGGGTCGTTGTCCTGCTGAAAGGTGAACTTCCGCCCCAGTCTCAAGTCTTTTGCAGACTCTAACAGGTTTTCTTCTAAGATTGCTCTGTATTTGGCTCCATCCATCTTCCCACCAACTCTGACCAGCTTCCCTGTCCCTGCTGAAGAAAAGCATGGTGTGTTCAGGGTGATGTGCAGTGTTAGTTTTCTGTTACACATAGTGTTTTGCTTTTAGGCCAAAAAAGTTCAATTTTGGTTTCATCTGACAGGAGCACCTTCTTCCACATGTTTTCTGTGTCCCCCACATTGCTTCTCGCAAACCGCAAATGGGACTTCTTATAGCTTTCTTTCAACAATGGCTTTCTTCTTGTCCCTCTTCCAAAAAGGCCAGATTTGTGGAGTGCACGAGTTATAGTTGTCCTGTGGACAGATTCTCCCACCTGAGCTGTGGATCTCTGCAGCTCCTCCAGACTCACCATGGGCCTCTTGGCTGCTTCTCTGATTAATGGTCTTCTTGACCTGCCTGCAGAGGTGTTGCTAGGTGGCAAAAAGACCAGGGGCTTGAGCCCGAAGTCCAAGCTATGGAGCGGGGGGGTGGGGATTTGCAGAGTGTCGGGGGGTGTTGTGAAGCGGGAGGGGGGTGGAATTCGGCAGGGGGGTATTAACCTGGGGGGATGGGGAGGAATGCGGCGGTGGTAGGCTCACTTTCTGGTTGCTGCCTGGCTAACCAGTGCCTGTCAATGCTGACCACTAAACTGACCTACCTGACACATACACTGACCTGACAGCTACACTGACACCTACACTGACCTAAGTGAAACCTAAACTGACCTGACACATGCACTGACCTAACTGACACATACACTGACCTAGTTGACACACTGACCTGACACATACATTGACCTAACTGACACATACATTGACCTAACTGACACATACACTGACCTAGTTGACACATACACTGACCTGACACATACACTGACCTAACTGACACATACACTGACCTAACTGACACATACATTGACCTAACTGACACATACACTGACCTGACACATACACTGACCTGACACCTACACTGATCCATACATTGACCTGACACCTACACTGACCTAACAGACCCATACATTGACCTAACTGACCTACCTTTTCCACGGCAGACTTCAGGTGTCCTCTTGACACTCCTGCATTAGATCTCCCTCCCGGCGTGGACTGGCCACAGTGTCACTTCCACTTCTGGCTGCCTGGGCATACCGACCCCGCCGCTCGCACATGCACAGTGTCACTCAATTCCGCCTTCTGGATCCGGCGGCGCCTGTAATGAACATCACACATCCCGAGGTAGCACCATTGGACCAGTGTAACGTTCATCATTGGGGTCCAGGTGGCAGGACTTGTTACTCGGATTACGGCCACTTGGGACTTGGGGCTAATAATGCAGTCATGCATGCCCCGAGACCTGGGGCTTTTTGGGTGGCCACTCGAGGCTCCAGCCCCCCCTCTCGACCCCACTGCCGGCCTGTCAGTTTAGGTGGACGGCCATGTCTTGGTAGGTTTACAGTTGTGCCATACTCTTTCCATTTTTGGATGATGGATTGAACAGTGCTCTGTGAGATGTTCAAAGCTTGGGATATTTTTTTTATAACCTAACCTTGCTTTAAATTTCTCCACAACTTTATCCCTGACCTGTCTGGTGTGTTCCTTGGCGTTCATGATGCTGTTTGTTCACTAAGGTTCTCTAACAAACCTTTGAGGGCTTCACAGAACAGCTGTATCTATACTGAGATTAAATTACACACAGATGGACTTTATTTGCTAATTATGTGCCTTATGAAGGCAATTCGTTCCACTAGGATTTAGTTAGGGGTATTAGAGTAAAGGGGGCTGAATACAAATGCCTGCCACACTTTTCAAATATTTATTTGAAAACCATTTATCATTTTCCTTCTGCTTCACAATTATGTGCCACTTTGTGTTGGTCTATCACATAAAATCCCAATAAAATCCATTTATGTTTTTGCCTGTGTAACATGACAAAATATGGAAAATTTCAAGGCGTATGAATAGTTTTTTCAAGGCACTGTAATATGATGGTTGGCCACCATTTTCCAAAAAAAAACAGTTTATCCTATTTGCATCGATATTTCTGGAGCAGTCTCCATTGTTTGGTTGTCTAACTTGGTGCCTTTTAAAAATGAACCAATTTGTTTATATGGTCATCCTATTACTGCGATTATGGAAAAATATCGAAACTTTCAGGAATGAGAATCAGCATAAATTGCCTGGGATAATCCCTTGCATGTCTCCTCCAACTCCTGGGTAAACACACCAGTCAAACGTACATTATTTTACCTTTGCTTGTATGACTGCAGACTTGTGGAACTCTCTGAATTGTCATCCTGGAAACAGCCCTCGTCATATGTGAACTGGTTGTAGGGCAGATAGAGGGGTGTAGATTTGACTGAAGGAGATTGCGAGGCTTCAGTCTGAGAGGTGGAAGGCCCAGGCTGTAACTTCCCATCTGTCTGTTCCGGCAGTTTAGACAGGATACGATCAATGGTTTTAAAATAAGGCCAGTCGGGGGGAACAGATTCACCATCCGTCATACATTTTAACTTTCTAGTAAGACACATTGATAAAGAAATAACATTAAAAAATGCAGTGTTTCCAGATTTGCTAACTTTGGTTACAACACAAAAAATCCAGTATTCAAGCAATCATTTAGGGCACGTCCAACCTTTTTTATTTTACTTGCAGCCAGTCCTAGAATGATCCCATAATAGAAGTAACAACATAATTATTATTATTAATAACAATAATAATAAGGCAACGTGTACATGTGCGCATTTGCTTGTGCAGCACAAGACTCTGTTCACATCTGATTGACGGGAATTGCGGGTGGAACCGGCTCGATTCTGCCCGCGACTCGCAATAGTAGGAAATCGTTGGATGCCCTGGCTTTCCCGGAGCGTTTCCCGTTCAAATAGCACCCCCTGCGCGGCGTGCTTTTCCCACTATCCTTCGGGCGACAACCGCAGTAAAAACGCCCGACCAGAATCATGGGATTGCAGTCGTCCAAAAAAAGTACATGAGCTTCTTTTGGGTGACAGGCATCCCGCGATTCAGGTCGGGCGTTTTTACCATGATTGTCGCCTGATGGATTGTGGGAAAAGCACGCCGCTTATGGGGTGCTATTTGAATCAATGGGCAACGCTCCAGGAACGCCCGAGGGCCCCGCGATTTCCTGCTATTGCGAGTCGCGGGTAGAATCAAGCTGATTGCGCCCGCAACTCGCATCGCTCAGATGTGAACGGAAAGTCAAGACAGTGGGGTTGATTTTTCTAAAATTGGAGAGTGCAAAATCTGGTGCAGCTGTGCATGATAGCCAATCAGCTTCCAACTTCAGCTTGCTAAATTAGCCTTGACAAAAAAAAAAAAAATAACCTGGAAGCTGATTGGTTTTTATGCAGAGCTGCACCTGATTTTGCACTCTCCAGTTTTAGTAAATCAGCCCCATTGTGTATTTCTGGTGTGCTGGGTGTTCTGGAGCTGCTTACAGCCACTAACACATATAAAAGGGTGAATGCAGTTGTACGCAGCTCTTTGCATAAAGCAGCCATGTGCACAGGTGCGTTACGTGCATTACGTCTGTGCATGTGTGCTACTTTATGCAAATAGTGGTGTGCAGTTGCATACAGCTGCCTTCACTTATTCAATCCTTTGGGCAGCTGTACACGCAGCTCTAGGACATCCAACACACCAGAAATATGTAATGTTTTTACAATGCATGGGCAAATGGACCCAGGTGAATGTAGCCCAATACCATTAACATTATATAATCTTGAAACTTGATCGGTTAAGCACAAATGAAATGCAATCCCCCGCCCTCATACTGCATAGTGAGCACCCAGTGGCCACGTATTTTATCAGCTGCAATCCCACTAAAGAATTTGGTAATTCTGATTATGGCTCACATCTGCATTCTTTCCGTGGTCCCCAAGCAATGTGCGGCCCTAAGTAGCCAATAGCTGGGTTCAGTCTCTATCACACTTACCTATTACACAACCACACTGAGTTATACAGCACTGACCTGCTAACTATTGCCTCTGTCCTTCTAGAGAAAAATAGTACAAATATGTATTTCACAAAAAAAAAAATACTATATATGTATATATATATACATACACAGTATCTCACAAAAGTGAGTACACCCCTCACATTTTGTAAATATTTTATTCTATCTTTTCATGTGACAACACTGAAGAAATGACACTTTGCTACAATGTAAAGTAGTGAGTGTACAGCTTGTATAACAGTGTAAATTTGCTGTCCCCTCAAAATAACTCAACACACAGCCATTAATGTCTAAACCGCAGGCAACAAAAGTGAGTACACCCCTAAGTGAAAATGTCTTAATTGGGCCCAAAGTGTCAATATTTTGTGTGGCCACCATTATTTTCCAGCACTGCCTTAACCCTCTCAGGTGTGGAGTTCACCAGAGCTTCACAGGTTGCCACTGGAATCCTCATCCACTCCTCCATAACGACATCATGGAGTTGGTGGATGTTGGAGACCTTGCGCTCCTCCACCTTACATTTGAGGATGCCCCACAGATGCTCAATAGGGTTTAGGTCAGGAGACATGCTTGGCCAGTCCATCACCTTTACCCTCAGCTTCTGTAGCAAAGCAGTGGTCATCCTGGAGGTGTGTCGATCATGGCGAGGCCTGTTCTGAGTGGAACCTGTCCTGTTAAACCGTTGTATGGTCTTGGCCACCATGCTGCAGCTCAGTTTCAGGGTCTTGGCAATCTTCTCATAGCCTAGGATATCTTTATGTAGAGCAACAATTCTTTTTTTCAGAGTTCTTTGCTATGAGGTGCAATGTTGAACTTCCAGTGACCAGTATGAGAGAGTGAGAGCGATAACACCAAATTTAACACACATGCTCCCTATTCACACCTGAAATCTAGCAACACTAACAAGTCACATGACTCCGGGGAGGGAAAATGGCTAATTGGGCTCAATTTGGACATTTTTACTTAGGGGTGTACTCACTTTTGTTGCCAGCGGTTTAGACAATGGTTGAGTGTTGAGTTCATAGGTGTGCGCAGCCTATTGCATTAGGGTGCGCACCTCAAAGCTCAAACACATGCATGTGTATATAACAGTGGACGATGTCAGTAAAGCAGTGGATGGTGTCAGTTTTTATTTTAATAATTTTTTTTGTTTATTATTCATTACATTTGTATTTTTTATTATTTCTTTAAAAAAGGCACACTGAATTTTCACAGGCACTCTAGAGTCAGAGAACAGTCCGTGACTTTGTTTTTGTTATTTATTGAGGGTCAATAACTTGGATAGGGATGGGAGGTTATGGAATGCCCCCTTGACTTCAGCAACAAAACGTTGGCAACAACTTCAGTGACATTGTCCTATATACAGTCTCTACATACAGCTTCAACTTTTTCCTCCAACACACACTTGCTTGTTCCAGCTATGTCACTCACTGTGATGATCTAACAGGCTGCAGTCAGATGTAGCAACAGCCCATTACAAGCAGGGACTCGCAGCCCCTATGAATATAAAACAGTGACACAGCTTATACTTTCACATCACTTCTTCCCTGTGGTCACTGGTCCCAGCTCTACCTCTACCTCCTCTTGGCTTCAGCAATCCCATGTCACATGTGGCAGTCTTTCCGCTTGTTAGTTCCCAGTAGTGCTGCTCTACTCACGCTTTTGCCCTCTCTCTTGCTCCTGTGCCTCCAGGAAGGGCTTCCTCCCTTGTGTTATGGTAAGACTCTTCCAGCACCCAAGACCTGGCCCAAGGCAGGCCACCCCCCCCCCTCCCTGACTAGGGGGCATGCCTCAAGGTTCACCGACAGCCTCCTCAACACTGTATCTCAATTTTCCACCTGACTGCCCCTGCTGGCATGGCATATGTCTGTTTATGAGGTAAGCTCTGCCTCCGGCCAGCCCACTCCTGGGGATTGGCTGAGGCCTCATAAATATTCCAGCCAGCTTCTCCTAACCTCCTGCCCACTAGCTCTAGAACATTCTCCAATTCTCCAGAAACAGTGTGAGGCACCAGGGGAGCTGTCAGGATGAGTCATTCAGCTCTGACTCACTGAACCCTGACCCAGATTCAACTGCTTAGGCTTAGCCCTGAGCTAACTAAATTTTACCTACACTAACTCTAGCTGCACAAATATTCTTCAAAACAATGTCTGGACTGCAACAAACACCACCGCTACACCTGAGAACTCACCAACTATACATGACCATCCACCACTACAGGTAAGTCATGTAATGCATGTTATCATCAAGAGGTCCACAGTGGCTCTGGAGTTCCTCCAAGCTTGATATAACCAGGGGGTCACCCCTCCTCAGCAACTTTATCCACAGCTCCTTTCACCAAAATAAAGGTGTGCTCACAGGTTTAATGTATAGGAATCATATAAAAACCAAGGAGGATTTTCCATAATATAAAACCTATAACTTTTATTACTATACACAACTAGGTATTCCTACTCACATTCTAAGGTGCTACACTTGCAACAAAGTGTATTCACCATTAAAATGTCTTAAAACCCATTAAAATAGTTCCCGCAATTCATTCAAAATCCTTCCATGCATATCACTCCCAATGGTTGCTTCCTGCTTGATCCCCCCTAAATGCAGATTAGAGAAAAGGCGTACATTGTCACTGGGAACCGAGAATTAACTGGAGAACAGTTGCAGTGCAAATGTACATCGTGTACATTCATTTCTAAGAGTAGAAGCCCGTCGGCCGGTCTTCCTTCCTATGACAGAACTGCAGAGTTCCCTTACACTACGATGTTCAATTTATTTGTGGTAATTTCGCGGATATATATAACCTGATATGCAACTGTATAATATGCAAGCCATAAACCCGTTTGATATTTATACTGTATATGTGACACAGTCTGCACCTGTATGCCTCAATTTACCAATAAAAGTTTATTTTGGATTAAAAAAAAAAAGAGTAGAAGCCCGTCATAAAGTTGAGTATTCCCCCACGGAAGCCTCAGCCTTGTCCCGGTTATTTATAGTGCTGCAGGCACTGCTGGCTTTCATGTGGAAGTGATACAAGTGGCTGTGAAGCCGCCTATCACTTCCACCATCGCCGTGATCTGACGCCCACCCCCCCCCCCCCCGCCATGTTCACCCGGCTCCACTGTCCCACGGGTCCAATGCTGTCATTGTTGTGGGTCGCTGGGAAGGGAGGCGGAAGCTCAGCAGACCTCTGCCCACTCAACCTCCCTCCCGTACACAGACCAGGAAGTGACATGTATGACATTACTTCCTGAACCGGAGCGATCATTCTCCAGGATCAGTGCTGGAGGAAGCAGCTGTTGGAACATGGTCTGTGTTCCATCAGCTGCAGTGGATCAGAAAGGAGACATCTAATAGACTCTGGGTGTCTCCATAAAGAGAACCTGTCACCTATACAGTTGTGCTCATAAGTTTACATACCCTGGCAGAATTTATGATTTCTTGGCCATTTTTCAGAGAATATGAATAATAACACAAAAACATTTCTTTCACTCATAGTTAGTGTTTGGCTGAAGCCATTTATTATCAATCAACTGTGTTTACTCTTTTTAAATCATAATGACAACAAACTACCCAAGTGACCCTAATCATGGTAAAGCTGCCCATTCCTCTTGGCAAAAAGCCTCCAGTTCCTGGAAATTCTTGGGCTGTCTTGCATGAACTGCATGTTTGAGATCTCCCCAGAGAGAATATAATGATATTGAGGTCAGGAGACCTCACTTTATTCTGCTGTAGCCAATGACAGGTCAACTTGGCCTTGTGTTTGGATCATTGTCATGTTGGAATGTCCAAGTACATCCCATGCACAGCTTCCTGGCTGATGAATGCAAATGTTCCTCCAGTATTTTTTGATAACATACTGCATTCATCTTGCCATCAATTTTGACCAAATTTCCTGTGCCTTTGTAGCTCACACATCCCCAAAACATCAGCGATCCACCTCCATGTTTCACAGCAGGAATGGTGTACCTTTCATCATAAGCCTTTTTGACTCCTCTCCAAATGTGTCACTCCAAATGACTTTGTGCCAGAAGGTTTGAGGCTTGCCTCTGTGCTGTTTGGCCTATTGTAAGCGGGATACTTTGTGGCATTTGCGTAGTAATGGCAACTCGACCATGCAGGCCATCTTTCTTCAAGTGCCTCCTTATTGTGCGTCTTGAAACAGGCACACCATGATTTCAGAGAGTCCTGTATTTCACCTGAAGTAATTTGAGGGTTTTTCTTTGCACCCCGAACAATTTTCCTGGAAGTTGTGACTGAAATTTCAGTTGGTCTACCTGACTGTGGTTTGCTTTCAACAGAACCCCTCATTTACCACATCTTGATTAGAGTTTGAACACTGCTGATTGGCATTCTCAATTCCTTGGATATCTTTTTATATCCCTTTCCTGTTTTATACAGTTCAACTACCTTTTCCCGCAGATCCTTTGACAATTCTTTTGCTTTCCCCATGACTCAGAATCCAGAAACGTCAGTGCAACACTGGATGAAAGATGCAAGGGTTTGTCAGGAGTCCAGAAACTCATTGACCTTTTAAACACACACAATAATTACAAGAAAACAGATCACAGGTGAGGGTGGTTACCATTAATAGCCATTCAAACACCTTTGTGTCAACTTGTGTGCATGTTATCAGGCCAAAATCACCAGGGTATGTAAACTTTTGATCAGGGTCATTTGTCGTTTCTGCTGTCATTATGATTTAAAAAGAGTAAACATAGTTGAGTGATAATAAATGGCTTCAGCTAAACACTAATCATGAGTGAAAAAATGTTTTTGTGTTATTCATATTCTCTGAAAAATAGCCAAGAAATCAAATTCTGCCAGGGTATGTAAACTTATGAGCACAACTGTATGCGATCACATAGGGGGCTATTGGTCCCCTATGCGATAGTAATAAAAGGTATGTAAAAATATAAAAAAATTAAACCTAAAATGTTTTCAGTATATAAGGAGACATGGGTCGGGGCACCTACATATTGTATGAAAACGGCGATTGTCCTACACATGTTATATATCAGCACACACGCCATAGTGAGAGCAATAATTTTAGCACCAGTGCTCCCGCGTAACTATAAACTGATGATGACCTGTAGGAGTGCAGGTGCACACAATTTTAAGGTTTGACATGGGTATCTATTTACTCGGCACAGCCTCCTCTTGTATATGCTACCAAAAGAAATAGGTAATAAATTGCATTGATGCGTCCAGAAATTAACTTTAAAGGGATTGTAAAGTCAGAAGGTTTATTATAATGCATTCTATGTATAAAGAAAAAAAGCCTTCTGTGTGCAGCAGCCCCCCTCAGCCTCCCTAATACTTACCTGACGTCCCTCTCTGTCCAGCAATGTCTATCCGTGCCATTTGATATTCTCCTTTCTGATTTGCTGAAACACAGCAGCGACGCCATTGGTTGTCGCTGCAGTCAATCAAAGTCAGCTAGCTAATCAGGAGAGAGAGGGGGCAGGGCTGGGTTGGGGCTCCATGTCTGAATGGGCACAGGGACCTGTGACTTAGCTTGGGTGGCCCCATAGCAAGCTGCTTGCTGTGGGGGCACTGAACAGGAGGGTGTCTGCTTTCAAAAAAATAAAAATAATATTTTGGGGTTTAAGTAATCTTCCGGGCTAAAATGATTTTAAAAACATGTAGACAAAAAATATAAAAATGTAAAAAATGCCTCTGGGACTGCCATTGTGGAGGGGGTGGTGGGAGGACAGTGGGTGGAGGAAGTGGCGGGAAGACAGTGAGGGGGAGGAGGTGGCAAAATGCACCTTCACCTAGGTAGACAAAAACTGACCCTGTGTAAGGTGCCTAGCGTAGCCCAGAAGAACCCACCCCCCAGGGTAGACCTCTCATGTGGCCCTTGCTTGGCACCCAACGAGGAGGGATACATGGAGGACGTGACAACCACCCTGCCTCCCTGACCTGCCCACAGATGCATCGCGTATTACATGTTTTATTGTGAAATATACATTTTGTATAAATAATTTAACAAAATAAAACCTCTGTTTATAGAACTTGTTTCCTTCTAGGGTACTTATTCATAGAACAGAACCTTTTCACACCAATGCTATGAATGGTTCTGTGTGTGGACTGAAAATTCATAGCTGGAGAGCACCCACAGTAGCGGCAATAGCATAGGTTGGAAAATCCATAAGAGATTATGTGTGACTATACTTTTGATTATATTGATTTTCTGCTTATACTTTTGATTATACATTTGAAAAAACTTGATCTCTTGCCTACTGCTCTGCTGAAAGTTCCAGAACGTGCCCAGTTACGCGATTACAAATTGATCTAATTGCTCCATTAAACCCTCACATTAGAGTAAAAGGCTAACATGAAACACATGTCTGCAATTAAACTTTATAGCAAATATAAATGTAAACTGTATTTTAGGAAACCTATAAATCCCTATTTGTTCAGGACATGGAGGGGGTCCCAGTCTTGCAGCTCCCAGGTGTTCTTAGTACATAGCGTCCAGATTTCAATTGCACACCATCTGCTGGTGATGTTGGGAACCATGGTACAACTGTAAACTAGTTGCTATTTCACTGGTCATGACTCGGAGCACTCACCTGAACTAGACAATCAATCTGTATGCAGGGTTGGTGCAAGGATTTTTGACACCCTAGGTGAAACCTCATTTAGCCGCCCCCCATTGGCTCCACCCCTGACTCACCCCCTGTCCCTGTCCAGCCTGATCAGCACCAATGAATCGTAGCCTGATCAGCACCAATCAAATGCAGCCTCACCAGCACCCATCAAATACAGCTTCACCAGCTCCAAACAATACAGCCTCACCTGTGCCCATCAAATACAGCCTCACCTGTGCCCATCAAATACAGCTTTACCTGTGCCCATCAAATACAGCCTCACAGGGCGGAGGGGGGGTATTTGGCAGATCAGTCACTATTTCTATATACATTTACAAATACATTGGCATATGATAATACAATCTTATTATCTCAGTCAGACAGTGTCAGTTTTTACATGAATCAATGCAGAGCAGCCAGTGACAGATCAACTGTGGCCAGGCGCCCCTAGGCGGCAGTGCGCCCTAGGCGGCCGCCTACTCCACCTAATGGTAGAGCCGGCCCTGTCTGTATGCAAGCAGGTCCTGGCACTACATAGTTGTTTGTAGATCTCATTGAGGATGTACAGTCAGATTGTAACATGTAGGATCCCACAGGGGACCGGTGCTGCAGGTGGGGGGATGGGGGGGGAGTGACGAGGAGGATGCATTTTAGAGGACAAGCAGTGTGGCAGGAGAATTATTCACAGTGTGTGGAAGGGCAACGTGGGCCCCCCTTCCCTTGGGGCCCTGTGCCCACACACACTTGCACACTGCATGATAAGTCACTGAATGTAGAGTGGGATATCCTGCTCTGTACCTCACCCTCCTCCCCATATTGCCCTTTGCAAAAAACTTTTTTTCTATTTAAAATGCACTAAAGTGACTGGCGCCCATTGATTCTGAACATCTAAAGAACCACTCTTGGAATAAATGTGTCTGGAACTTTATTTTAAGTAAATGTATTTGCATAATCATTGAAGATTAGTACACAAAGAACTACACTATCAACTAGTACAAGAGGAAGGGCTGAAAGATAATCCTATGTGAAAGACTACATACATAGAGGATATTTACACCGATCAGCCATAACATTATGACCATTGACAAGTGAAGTGAATAACATTGATTATCTCATTAAAATGGCACCTGAAAATCGGTAGGATAAATTAAGCAGCAAGTGAACATGTCCCAAAAATGGATTTGTTGAAAGCAGAAAACATAGGCAAGTGTAAGGCCTAGACCAGCTATAACAAGGGCCAAATTGTAACGGCTAGACAACTAGATCAGAGCAACTCCAAAACTGCAGCTCCAGTGGGCAGTGGTGTCTCCAGCTTTCATATTTGGGGGGGCACAGGAATAAGTGTAGGGGGGCCAACTATAAAATGCAAATATATATATAGACATACAAACACACACACACACATACATAGTGCCTTGAGGGGAGGACAGAGTGGATGCAGCCAGGTGGAGGGGAGGATAGGGAGGATGCAGTCAGGTGGATGGGAGGACAGGGGGGTAGCC
>BLSH010477607.1:1196910-1210812 GCA_018402905.1 Glandirana rugosa
CTGTCTCGGCGTCGACGCCCCCTAAAGGTGGGGAGGAAGAGGAGGAGCTCGGCTTGTCGAGAGTAAGAGGGTCGTTACGGGCAAGGATAACCGGTGTATGCCCCGGTTACCCTTAGATTTTACGTTTCCTAATACCCTGTACATGAGGGTCTATTATGGAGTAGCCAGGTGGAGGGGGTACCTCTATGGAAGCCTTCATCCCTGGTCCCCTCATCTGGAGGTAAGTTCTTACCTCGGGGGATAAATAATAGAATCTCTGGCTCCCTCCATCTGACAAGCCTCTTCTCTCCCACTCGGCATGCTGGGGGCTGCACTCCACTCTCAGGGAATCGTCCTGGGCCCACTGGTATTATCTGGGAGTACATGTCCCATAATCCTTTGCATTTTAGATTCCCATTGGCCCCGTATGTGGCCAATAGGAACGGGCATTGCTGGGAGAATGAGAGCTGTTCGGCTCGAGGAGGAGAAGGAGGGGTGGAAATCCCCCGCAGCTGCGGCTCTGTCTGTGTCCCTTTTCAGAGCCCACCCTGTGGCAGCAGTTTATGGAATGTGAGGGGGAGGGGTTGACAGACTAGGCCTCACTACACAAAAAGAGGCATTTTAATTGGGAGGCACATAAGGGCGCACAGTATAATACTGGTGTGGCCATTGCCCCCTTTGGCCCCACCCTAGTGACGCCACTGCCTGTGGGATGTTTCTGGTCTGCAGTGATCAGAACCTAGCAAAAGTGCTAGCACTGCAGAAATATTGAGGTGCCTTGGAGCGACTCTGCAGCTTATGCATGTATTTGCAAATGTGTGCTAACTAAACCCCTGTTTTTAACACAAACTGTTAGGTTCATTCAGTTGGTAAACAGACTGGTTGGTGAGTTGAGATGGGAATTTTCTTTGGTTTTGTTTTGCTGAAAAAGTTAATGCTGGTTCCCATAAAAAGGTATAAGAACACACAGTGCATCCCAGTTTGCTGTGTATGGGGCTGCGTAGCCGCAGACTGGTCAGGGTGCCCATGCTGACCCGTGTCCACAGCTAAAATTACCTACAATGGGCACATGAGCATCAGAGCTGGACCACAGAGCAATGGAAGAAGGTGGCCTGGTCTGATGATTCACATTTTTTTACATCATGCGGAAGGCTGGGCATGTTTGTCTCTTACCTAGGGAACAAATGGCACCAGGACGCACTATGGGAAGAAGGCAAGCCAGCAGAGGCAGTGTGACGCTTTGTCTAGTGGCGTCCATGCCTTGAGTCAGTGCAGTTTTGGTGGCAAAAGGGGGACCCACTCAATATTAGGTGGGTGGTCATAATGGTATAGCTCATTGTTGTATACTGCTTTCTTCATAATCTGTTATATATGTACATTGTAGTGCATACTAGCCCTCTGTGGGATGGAGGGACAATCTGCAGTTGCTGTGTTATTAGTGCAATAAGTAATTTTCCTCCAGTCTGTGTGTGTTAAAAGAATACACTATAATGTCAGCATAATGCTCAGCACTCTATTTTCTCCACATCTCAGATCTCCACAAGGCTCAGTGAAGTTCATAACCTTTATAACATAGCTGTCCCCCTTTTTTGCTAGGGGTATATTCCTCATTAAACGATATATTATTTGTGGGAGATTAGCTCGTGGGGATCACTTTTAAGAGGAAAAGATTCAGCATGGAGGTCAGTTTCTTTAAAATCTGGTGGCTTGACAGGTTTATTGGTAGCAGGTTTGCAAGGTCAAAACACATAAGAAAAAAACAGAAAACAAAACCTCACCGTCCGGCACTAAACTATACAGTCGGGTTCCTCTCTATACAGTGGGGGACTTTCCCCGACACCCACAAAACATAAGCACAGTACAAATCTTTGTCTTTGAGTCCAAATTAGCACACAGAGCTCACTCTGAGATCCAGGATAGAGCTCTCCTCTGCTCTCTTCCTGGTCTTTAAATGCAGGTGGAGAGGGGTTTGAGTGGACCAGAAAGTCCGGGCCAGAACCAGCTCTGCCGTGGCGCCCGGCAAAACCCGGGTCGGATTCTCACCAATCGCCTCAACGTGATCACATGCAAGGCGACAAGTATCGCCCGTTAATTATGGCGCCTCGCATAACGTCACATATCCCCCCCCTCTGCTCAAGCCCCTGGGGCGGAGCAACTGTCCCGAGCATGCAGTGCCATTGGTGTTATTCTGGAGCCTTCCGGCCTGGTTTTCCACTGAGAATTTAAACGGCTGTTGGGCCAGGAACCACCCAGTCACCCGGCTATTTTTGTACCGGTTGTTACACATCCGCTTAAGAAGGGGAGCATGGTCGGTGACTAGCCTGGATGACCTTCCCAGTAGGTAGTATTTTAGGGCCTCTAAGGCCCACGTGATAACCAGGCACTCCTTCTCCACAATGGCATAATTCCTTTCATGCCTATTACGCTGCCTGCTTAAGTAGACGACCGGGTGCGCCTCACCGTCTCTGATCTGGAACAGAACAGCACCTAATCCCACCTCAGAGGCGTCGGTTTGAACAGCAAACTCCTTTGTGAAGTCTGGGGTCACGAGCACCAGCTATACACAAAGGGCTTGCTCCAACTTCTGGAATGCCTTCTCAGCTTTGGGATTCCACTTAACCATTCCCGACCCTCTACTCTTCGTCAGATTGGTCAGAGGGACGGCAGTGGTGGCAAAGTCGGGGATGAAGCATTGGTAATACCCTGTAGGCACCAGGAAGGCACAAACCTGTTTTTTGTTCACCGGTTGGGGCCACTTTTGAATGTCCTCAATCTTATTGGTCTGGGGCTTGATCAGACCCCCACCAATAACAAACCCAAGGTATTTGGCCTCCTCCAGAGCTATGACACACTTTTTTGGGTTGGCTGTTAAACCTGCTACCCTCAGCGAATCTACCACTGCCTGCTCCCGGGGCAAATGTGATTCCCAATCTGGGCTGTGGATGACCACATCATCCAGATAGGCCACTGCATAGGGCTGATGTGGCCTCAAGGTTTTGTCCATCATCCTCTGGAAGGGTGCAGGGGCCCCATACAGACCAAACGGCATTCGCTTGTATTGGAAGGACCCCTCGGGGGTTGAAAAGACTGTTTTTTACTTTGCTGACTCCATTAGGGGAATCTGCCAGTATCTTAGTTCGGTCTAGGGTTGTTATGTACCGGCCACCTCCCAACCTGTCCACAAGTTCGTCAACCCACGGCATCGGGTATGCATCAAACTTAGACACATCATTCAGTTTCCTGAAGTCATTATGGAACTGGAGAGTGCCATGGGGCTTTGGGACAAGCACTATAGGGCTCGACCAGGCGCTATGGGACTCCTCTATCATGTCTAACTTCAACATGGTTTTTATCTCTCTCGCCTCACCTCTCGTTTAGCCTCAGGTATTTGGTAGGGTTTTACATTTACACGAACCCCTGGTTCCGCGATTATGTCATGTTGTAGTACAGTGGTCAGTCTGGGTAGGGAAGAGCAAAAGTCTCTATTTTTACTGACAAATTCCTTAACGTAGTTTTGTTGCGTCAGTGACAAGGAATCAGTTATGGGGACATCCGGGGTCAGGGGTAACCTGTCCTTTTGGGGAGTGGGCACTGCCAAAAAACTCTCTCTGTCCTTCAACAGTTTTAGGAGATTAACATGGTCCGGTTTCCTTTTCCCAGGCTGGTAAACTTTGTAGTTTACTTCCCCTACTCTTTCCCTAATCTCAAAGGGACCCTGCTTCTTTGCCATGAATTTACTTTCAACCGTGGGGACTAACACTAGTTGAAAGTTCGGGTTTTGGTACCCTTCTCCATGCGACTTTAACATGATGCTGTATATGCGACCTGTGCAAAAAGAGAAAGACGTCTATTCACATAAGTATAATCGCATTCCATGGGTTCATCATTCAGGGGGCAACTGGCTGCAATATGGTCCAATACATGGCATCTGTAGCACTGTATGTGTTCTATACCCAGTCCTCTCAAGGGTCCCCAAGACCTTCCTGGCTTCTTTGGCCAGTCTCCATGTCTAGGGCCCCCAGTCTCTTTAGCCGTATCAGTCTTATCAAATTTCCCCAAGCCCCTGAACCCTGGAACAGTCTTACCGGGTCCGCCGGGCAACCTTTCACCTCTAGATACATTGGAGTGGGGCGCCGATGGGCACAAGAAGTCCTCAGCAGCCGTGTATCTCTCCACAAGGTCCACCGGTTGGCTTGCAGTTTTGGGGTCCCCATAGCTGACCCACTTCCTCAAGGCAGCATGGAGCACACGTAGATAGTGGTCCATGACCACGCGCTCCACAATCTGAGGACCTGGCAAGGTCTCCGGCTGTAGCCATTTCCTGGTGAGATGAATCAGGTCAAACATTTGCGAACGGGGTGGCTTGTCAGTGCGGTAGGTCCACTGATGTACGTGTTGGGCCCGAACGGACATGGTGACCCCCATGCATGCAAGTATCTCTGCCTTTAGAGTCTCATAGTCCTGGGCCTTATCGGTTTCCAGATCGAAATAGACTTTTTTGGGGTTCGCCAGTCAAGAATTCCTTCATGAAGAGCGACTCTTTCAAAGGTCGTGAGGTACGCCTCCATGTCATCCACAGGTGTCATCTTCTGCATGTGGTAAGAAGCGTGTACCAACTTTGGTTCCACTGTCATGTGAGGTGCAGGCCCCTTTTTTAACTCCAGCTGGGCCTTTGCGACCTGGAGATTGGTTTCCTGCAGAGCTGCGTGCTGTGCTGCCATAGACTGGCGACTCTGCTCTCGCTGAGCTGCAGCAGCCGCTGCAACCTGTCGGTTGGTTTCCCGCTGGGCTGCCTGTTGTGCTGCAGCGGCCTCTGCGACCTGACCATTGGTTTCCCGCTGGACTGCATTGGCTTGCAGCATGGCCTTCAACATTTCCTCCATCTTTGAAAGTTGCCTCGCTGAACTCCACCACTTGTAGGAGATTAGCTTGTGGGGATCACTTTTCAGAGGAAAAGATTCAGCATGGAGGTCAGTTTCTTTAAAATCTGGCTGCTTGCCAGGTTTATTGTCACAGGTTTGCAAGGTCGAAACACATAAGAAAAAAAACAGAAAACAAAACTTTGCCATCCGGCACTAAACTATACAGTCAGGTTCCTCTCTATACAGTGAGGGGCTGTCCCCGACACCCACAAAACATAAGCACGGTGCAAACCTTTGTCTTTGAGTCCAAATTGGCACACAGAGCTCACTCAGCTTTTTCCCTCTGAGATCCAGGATAGAGCTCTCCTCTGCTCTCTTCCTGGTCATTAAATGCAGGTGGAGAGGGGTTTGAGTGGACCAGAAAGTCCGGCCCGGAACCAGCTCTGCCATGGCGGCCAGCAAAACCCGGGTCGCACTCTCACCAGTCGCCTCGACTTGATCGCATGCAAGTGACAAGTATCGCCCGTCCATTACAGCACCTCACATAACGTCACATATTTAACTACCAAAACTATTCTACCATGCTAAACCTTTCTTTCATCCTCAAAATTCTTACATTTATTATTCTGAATGGCCAGTATGAAGGAAAATTAGTGGTATAAAAAACTTGTGGGTTTACCCAATCATTTGTTGCATACTGAGTCCTTATGATCTGCAGATTTGGGGGCATGGCAGGGGTGTCCCTCTTTTCCCTTTCAGAAAGTTGTCTTACAGAGAAAATATGGTTGAGATCTTGCTCCCATTGAACTAGGCATTGTAGTTTGAAGTCGTCTGTGGGGTGCAATAAGTAATTTATAGGTAAGGGAAAGCACGTGTGGTAATATGCCGTCTTCGGTACAGTATGTAGTAGGGTAGTAAGTGGTTGACGGAAAGTAGCCGGGGATGGTAAGGAATGTAGGAAATGATGGAGTTGGAGAGCTCTCCAAAAGTCTAAACGAAAGAGGCCTGAGGGAATCGTAAGGGTAGTTACCGAAGGCCACCCTTCGGACATCGGGAAATAAAAGGCTTGGAAACGGCCAGCATTGGACAGATTCCGGAAAGTTCTATCTTGATACCCTGGCGTGAAATGAGGGTTCCCCAATATTGGAAATAATGGGGAGTTTAAAGAAGAGTTTAAAGAAGAAAGTGAAGCTTGAATAAAAAGTCGTGAAGAAATTTGTGTCATGGGACCAATGAGCGAGTGATGTTTCAAAGAGTTTGTAACACTAGGGTGCCCTATGAAGGGGTGTTGCACTTTGAGCTTGCTTAAATTGAGACCAGAGCTTGGTGTCCTGATGTCAACACCAGTCAACTAGCCTACCTAAATGTGTTGCTTGATAGCTTGATATGTTGGGAACGGCCAGTCCCCCTTGCTGCTTGGGCAATGAGAGTAGTCAACCTTGAATTCAAAGTTGTTTGTGAGCCCAGATGAAATTGATGAACAGAGATTGTGTCTGTTTGAAGTAAAGGAGCGGTATAACTATTGGTAGAGATTGAAACAGATATATAAATTTAGGCAACATACTAATTTTAATTATGTTGCACCGACCAAACCATGAGTGAAAGCCAGTATGCCATTTGTCTAGTAGAGCACGGACTCTCTTTAAGACCCCTTTCACACTGGGGCTGTTTTCAGGTGCTTTAGCTCTAAAAATGGTGCCTGTAAAGCACCTGAAAACTGCCTCCCCTGCAGCCCCAATGTGAAAGCCCGAGTGCTTTCACACTGGGACGGTGCGCTTGCAGGATGGGAAAAAAAGTCCTGCAAGCAGCACCTTTGGGGCGGTGTGACGTATACACTACTCCTAAACCTCTTCTGCCATTGGAATGAATGGCCAGTGTGACAAGGGCACATTTAACCCCTTTTTAACCCCTTCTGGGGGATTAAAAGCACCCCGCTAGCGGCGGCAAAGCGCAGCTTAAACAGCAGTAAAGCGCTGATAAAACTAGCGGCACTTTACCGCTAACAGACCCGTCGTCCCAGTGTGAAAGGGGTCTAAAAGTAGAGGATAATTAAAGCGGAGTTCCGGCCGAAATATGACTTTAAGATAAAAATACTCCTAGAATACTCATGCCTCGTGCAATGTAACAAAGGTATGCTGTCAACTATGCCCAGTTTTCTATTTGTGCAGCATCATTTTCTTACTTTGTGAAGTTCCTGCACAGCATGACAATTTCTAGTGTGGGCATCTAAAGCCGCAGTGTCTTTCTTCCTGGCTACCCAACATGCACCTGCCGATCCTGCGTATGTGCAGTGTGATGCAATCTTGGTCAGCTTGACATGGCACAGCCATGCCAAGCTGACCAAGATTTTCCATAGACACCAATGCAAAATGGAGCAGTGCCATGCCAAGCTCACCAAGATCTCCCAGGAGCCAGTGCAAAACTGGAAATGACGATACGGCGCCGTGGCCCCTAAAGGAGGAAGTGAAATTAGATATAGGCATAAATCAGGTAAATGAACAAAAAAAATAAAATAAAATTGCCAATTCATTTCAAGGATGCACATTAGTTCTGCATGGTGAGGAGCGAAACTCCACTTTAAGGTAAAAAATTTGCGATTATTTGGGGGGGGGGGGTGAATGTGCCTAAATATTTCACTGCCAAGTCTGTCCATTTCAGTTTAAAACTCGATTTCAAATGTGAAATAAAAGATTGTGACACAGCAACTCCCTTGCTTCTGACTTCTGGTGAAATTAATCTTCAAGTTAGATAATGTACCATACACCTCGAATTAATGAAGGAGATTCGGGAGCAAGACTAGGGGGTTAGTAAGAGAAATTTTCAGAAAGCTGTAGCTATAAAGTGATGGCTCAGAAATGTTGAATAACACTTTTAAAGTCCACGTTTACCGTTTTAATACCTGCAAATGTGATGTGTTCTCAGATGTGGGTTTTGTATTTATTTATTTATGTTTAATGAAATGGGGATTTTTTTGCATACACAGGTTGTAATAGTAAACTATCTACTTGCAGACTACATGCTGCAGATTTACTACGGCAGAATGGCCCGCTGCAATGTATCATGCACATGTGCAGTACGTGACCCAGCACTTCCGGGTGGGAGGCGCACGTGCTGTCATTTGCTACAGCACAAGCTGATCTGCGGGCCCCAGCTAATGATTTATGGATGGAGCCCACTGATTGGCTGAGTGAATGACAAAAGGGAGCTCTGTGTTGGTAAACAACACAGAGCTCTCTACAGACAGCAGCAATGTGCTGTTTTTTTCTCCTTGCAAAGCAGGGAGTAAAAACCAGCACATCACCCAGTAAAAACAGTACATACAGTAAATATTGTAAGAACACAGTTAACCCCTTGATTGCCCTTAAATCTTAACCCATTTCCCAGCCAGTGTCATTAGCACAGTGACAGTGACTATTATTAGCATTGATCACTGTATTAGTGTTATTAGTGATGTCAATGTCAGTTAGTCAGTCCCCCACGCCAAGCGTCAGTTAGTGTCAGATTGTCTGCCGCACTAACGCAGACCCACTTTAAGTCACTGATTGCCGCCATTATTAGTATAAAAAATAAATACAAATTCCAGAATATTTTTCATTGTTTTTAGACGCTATAACTTTTATGCAAACCAATCAATATACACTTATTGGGATTTTTAACCAGACATGTAGCAAAATAAATTTTGCCCTATATTTTTATTTTTTATTGGATAGCTTTATAGCAGAAAGTAAAAAATATTTTTTTTCTGACTTTTTTTAATTTATATAATAAAAAAATCCATTGGTGATCAAATTTTCCCAAAAGAAAGCTCTACTCGGGTTAAAAAATTATATAAAATTTAGTTTGGGTACAGTGTTATATGACCGTGCAATTAACAGTTAAGGTAGCACAGTGCTGAATAGCAAAAAATGGCCTGGTCATGAAGGGGGTAAAATCTTCCAGAGCTGAATTGGTTCCGTAGAAAGACAGCTTATAATTCATGGGAAATAAATACATGAACATTGAGCAACCTTTTCCTTTGCCAATATTTATAGAAAGTGCAGCCATATATAAGTGTAGCCAGGAGTCCAGATATATTCCTCTGGCATACAGACAATGGCGTTCATTGCTTAACATGGGAACTCCCTCTAGTGTTTGCTTTTGGAAAAGACTGTAATTGCAGCAAGGATGATGCTTTCTGGGAGTTGTAGTATGGAAAGAGGAAACAGTTGGCAGACTCTTAATGTGAAGGACTCCATCTCCCATCAGGCTGTGCTGCGCTGGAGACTTCTGGGAAGTTCAATGCATTGTAGGAGACTTATTTAAGGGGAAGGAGGAGTTAACAATGGCCTCTTGGGAACAGCGTGATCAATCAGAGAGGAGCCCTGTGTGCTGCTACTATCAGATATAGGCCTGTGGCCTATGTACAGCATTCAAGCCGACTGAATCATCTGCAGATGACAAAGCTAGCCATCGCTCTCCAGCATCCCAGTGAGTGAACCACGGAGCCGTCTGAAACTCATCTCTGCTTGAATAGAAGCCACGGCAGCTGCTGCAACAGTCGTGTCGGTCGATCAGGAGAGCTGCAAGGGGTGCAGTGGATGCCTTCTACCTCCCAGGAACATGCAGCCTGCGTGAACTAACTTTCCCAGCGTTACCAGCATCGCCATCTGAGTGCCGGATCGTCTGTTCGCTTACAGTCCTTTGATGTCGGTGAGCGGACTCAGGCCCACACATAAGGGTACAGTGGAATTTAACCTCTGTGCCTCATCCCAGTGATTGAAAGGACACAGTGTTCATAGGTACCTAAATTCTTATTGCCGGCAGAAGACTGCTTGAACTTTGCAAGAGAGGATTGCTGCATCTACATCATCTCATCTTCTCCCCAGTTATATACTCTGGGCTATATGCTTGGTATTGCTTAATCTCCTAATAACTCTCTAGCCAGAACAGGAGAAGTTAAACAGAAGTCATAATTATCTAGTATAGTCGCTTAGCTATAGTTTAACTGCTAACCGAATCCATTGAGTGGTACCAATTTGTCCTTTGAGTCATCTATTTTAAATAGGGATTTACTGTACTATTTCTCTGGTCAATTTTAGTGGATATTACCAAATTACCTTTTTTTCTCAAATACCCTTTAGGTATTGATTAAACTCAATTGGAGAATTGAAATAAGCTGTGTGAATGTTGTGTCAGCGGTGTTAAAAGGACAGCAGTGTGTGCCTATACCACTTAAACGCACAGTGTACCACAGTGTACAGGTAGAATGTTGACGGCTCAGCAGCAGCAAGCCCAAGCAACCAGCCAGCAAGTTGTGGCTGCCCTGGCTCAGACAACTGAGGCACAAGTGTCTGCTTTGGCACAGGCAGCTAAGAAAGACCGACAGGCCTTAGCTGAAATACTGCAGCGGATGCCAGCTCAGACTGCAAATGTCTCCACAGGGTCCCCTGGTGACACCCTGCAAAGCACCAAAAGTCACCTTCTACAAAAAAATTACATTCCAGGATGATGTGGAGGCCTTCCTATGTACATTTGAAAGAACTGCTGAGGGGCAGCCTAGCCTAAAGACCGCTGGGCTGTGCTGGTCGCCCCACTGTTAGCAGGCAACTCCCAAAGGCATACTTTGACTTGTCCGCTGAAGATGCCCGAGATTATGACAAGCTAAAGGCTGAGATCTTGCGAAGTCTGGGAGTCACCGCGGCAGTAAGAGCACAACTGGAGTTTCAAGGCAGATGGATCCCCAGCTCCAAAATGTATGACCTAATCAACCTGGTCAAACGGTGGCTGCAGCCTGAGATCCTCACAGGGCCCCAAATAGTGGAAAGAGTTGCAATGGACTGGTGCCTGAGAGCTCTACCTCCTGAGTTGCAGAGGTGGGTGAGGCAATCTGATCCAAATTCAAAGGACGTTTTGGTTGAGCTGGTGGAACGCTACTTGGCGGCAGAGGACCTGGTCGCTGGATCTGCAGCTTCACGATCCCTGATGGTCAAAAGACCCCCTCCTGTGTCTGCCCAGTCAACCCCAATAACACCGTTGGTAAAGCCAAAAAGAGGAAGTCCTGAAAGGCCAGTGAGAGTGCTCAGAGCATCATCCCCTGTTGAAAGACCCCGCCGGGGAAGCCCCAGAGGAACCTGTGGGCATCCCCAGTGTTGGCGGTTCAGTGAGTGGGGGCACATCGCTGCCAAGTGTCCCTTGAACCCTGAGTCTATGGAATGTGATGTAGTTTGACACATGTCCCTGTTTGCTTGCCTGGGCCTGGTCGCTGATCCGGACATGCCAAGCACTGTTGTAAAAATAAGGGGGGAAAGTGTACATGCCCTCTTGGACCCTGGAAGTCTGGCATCCTGGTCCATACCCGGCTGGTGGACCCTGAACAGCTGACCCAGCATTAGGTAGGAGTGGTATGTGTGCACGGTGACTGTAGGAAGTACCCCACAGCGCTGGTGACCTTTGAAACCAGCTCAGGATCTATTTGCCATGAAGTGGCTGTGTCCCCTATCCTGTTGCACAGTGTAATATTGGGGAGAGGCTTTTTATTGTTCCAGGAAGTTTGCAGTGTGAAAGAAAAGGGCCTTGAGCCTGGACTTTCTAGTAGGACTAAAGGGGGGAACCCCAACCCCTTTGAACCAAAGGTTGATGAAAATGCTGTAGGGGTGACCCCTTATGAAAATGTATCTTTTCCCCTAGCAGTCTGTGTGGGTGAACCGGAGGTGACCCCTGAGACCCTAGAGTTGCCCGGCGTGCCAGAGATAGAGGTTTCACGGGACAACTTTGGGACCGCCCAGTTACAGGATCCTACTCTTGTACAAGCCTGGAAAAATGTGAAGGTAAACAATGGGACCCCAGTAGCCCAGGGGCTGGAAAATGTGTTTCCTCATATGGCGGTTAACCATGACATGTTGTATCGGGTTGACAAAATTCGGGATGAGGTTGTGGAACAACTCATGGTGTCTGGCCCCTATAGGAGGACAGTACTGAACCTGGCCCATACACACCCCCTGGGTGGCCATCTGGCCTGTGAAAAGACAAGAGAACATGTGGTACAGAGTTTCTTATGGCCTGGGATACATGCTGATGTGAAAAACTATTGTGAGTCATGTCCTGAGTGTCAAAAGGTAGTCCCTATGCCCCATTAGCGTAGCCCACTGGTATCATTGCCTGTGATTGAGATTCCTTATAACCGAATTGCCATGGATCTGATAGGGCCAGTAGTTAAGTCTGCCACAGGCTATCAGTACATCCTAGCCATCATGGACTATGCCACCTGGTATCCCGAGGCTGTTCCCTTAAGAAACACTTCCTCCAAAACCATCGCCAAAGAGTTCCACATGTTTATCCATACTGGCATCCCAAAGGAGGTTCTAACTGACCAAGGGACTCCCTTCATGTCAAAGGTGATGAAAGAATTGTGCAAATTGTTCAGTATTAAGCATTTGCATACTTCAGTTTACCACCCTCAGACAGATGGGTTTGTAAAACGGTTTAACAAAACCCTTGAATATGCTGGTTAACCACCAAGTAACCACCAAGGTGGTGGTTAAAGATGGGAGAGATTGGGATTGTCTACTCCCATAACTGTTGTTCGCCATTAGAGAGGTCCCACAGTCTTCTACGGGGTTGTAACCTTTTGAACTCCTGTGTGGGAGGCATCCCAGAGGCTTGCTGGCATTTTAGCTTAAAGTAGAGATCTACCCAAAAAGGGAAGCTCTGCTTGTTTGCCCCCCCCCCCCCCCTCCACTGCCATATTTGGCACCTTTTGGGGGGAGTGGGTACCTGTTTTTGACAGGTACCCATCCCCACTTTTGGGAGACCTCGTAGTTGCGACATCGTCCAGAAGTTTGGCCCCCTCCTCCTTCCACCGCTGCCGGACCAGTCAGAAAGTGCAGCGTGCTCTGCTCATGCACGGTAGGGAACCGCAAGGCTTCACTGATGGTTTCCCTTACAAGGAATGGCGCCGGCAGCACCCAAGAGCCTTTTAAAAAATTGGCTGGGGTGCCGACATTGCAGGATTCCTGGATAGGCAAGTGTCCTTATATTAAAAGTCAGCAGCTACAGTATTTGTAGCTGCTGACTTAAAATTTTCGGAGGGGGGGGGGGGGGGGCTGGAGCTCCACTTTGAGTGAAGTTTGGCATGATGAAGTGCACAGGCTTTGTGTTTTGACAGGTACAACTCCTGTTCCAAAAAAGTTGGGAAGCTGTGTACATATGTGTATATGTATCTACATAAAAACAGAATGCAATGATTTGAAAATCTCATAAACTCCTAATTTATTCACAATCGAAAACAAATAAGGTAATACTGAAATCAATGGCAGCAACATGTCTCAAAAATGTTGGGACAAGGCAACAAAAAGCAACCCCAATTCCAAAAAAGTTGGGACAGGGCTATGTTTACCACAGTGCAGTATTCTCTCTTCTTTTAACAACATTCTGTAAACATATGAGAACTAAGGAGACAAGTTTCGGGAGAGAAATGTTTTCCCATTCTTGACTGAGCATATGCTGCTCTAAAAACCTGGATATGCAGTATCTCACAAAAGTGAGTACACCCATTACATTTTTGTAAATATTTTATTATATCTATTCATGTGACAACACTGAAGAAATTACACTTTGCTACAATGTAAAGTAGTGAGTGTACAGCTTGTACACTGTGTGCAGAATTATTAGGCAAATGAGTATTTTGACCACATCATCCTCTTTATGCATGTTGTCTTACTCCAAGCTGTATAGGCTCGAAAGCCTACTACCAATTAAGCATATTAGGTGATGTGCATCTCAGTAATGAGAAGGGGTGTGGTTTAATGACATCAACACCCTATATCAGGTGTGCATAATTATTAGGCAACTTCCTTTCCTTTGGCAAAATGGGTCAAAAGAAGGACTTGACAGGCTCCGAAAAGTCAAAAATAGTGAGATATCTTGCAGAGGGATGCAGCACTCTTAAAATTGCCAAGCTTCTGAAGCGTGATCATCGAACAATCAAGCGTTTCATTCAAAATAGCCAACAGGGTCGCAAGAAGCGTGTGGAAAAACCAAGGCGCAAAATAACTGCCCGTGAACTGAGAAAAGTCAAGCGTAC
>BLSH010477607.1:1242645-1255154 GCA_018402905.1 Glandirana rugosa
TGAAGAGACTCGTCCCGGTGGAATTAGGAGAAAATAAAGGAACATAACATTGGTATAACAGAGGGAAAATGTAACATGTAACGATATGAAGAGGAAATTGGTGAAGTTATGATACGTGAATCTTGGGAAATGATGGTCTGGTTAAAAGTCAAAAGTCACGACAACGCGAAACTTACTGTTAACGCGCCAGCACGCTGCGACATGGGTTGGTTTCAAAAATAGTAAAACAAGGGTGTTTAGCTCGAAAGAAAACCACCATAAACTAGTGGGGACGCCAAAAATAAAAAACGCGATGTTTATCAAAATTTTCGGTCTTTTTTTATTTGTAGCGCAAAAAATAAAAACCGCAGGGGTGATCAAATACCACCAAAAGAAAGCTCGATTTGTGGGAACAAAATGATAAAAACTTTGGTTGGGTACAGCGTCGCACGACCGCGCAATTGTCATTCAAAGCGCAACAGCACTGAAAACTGAAAATTGGTCTGGTAGTAAAGGGTTCTAAGTGCATAGTATTGAAGTGGTTAAAGGAGAAGTATAGCAATGTACAATGTAAAAGGGAGACAATATGGTTACAATACAAGGAAATAAAAGAGGATTAAGGTGGCCCTGCTCAGAGAAGTGAGTTGATGGAAGTGGTAAAAGATTAGTTGCAGGTGTGATAGGCTTCCCTGAAGAGATGAGTTGTCAGGGATTGCCTGAAGGTAGCAAGAGAAGGAGATAGCCAGACAGGTTGAGGTAGAGAGTTCCAGAGGATGGGAGAAGTTCTGGAGAAATCCTGGAGACGAGCATGAGAGGAGGAGACGAGGGAGCTTGAGAGTATGAGGTCTTGGAAGGAGCGGAGAGGATGGTTTGGGTGATAAATGGATTGGTGATGTAGCTTGGGGCAGAGTTGTGAATGGCTTTGTATGTTGTGGGTAGTATTTTGAATTTAATTCGCTGGGCGATTGGGAGCCAGTGTAGGGATTGGAGGAGAGGGGTGGCAGACACTGAGTGGTTCATTTTGCACACCTGTGACTTGTTTTCAGTAGAGAGCTGGCTGAAGTCCGCTCTCTGATGACATCACAGAACTTGGTCCAGGCACCACGTCATCGTGACAATGGAGTCTGGATCCGCCAGGTGCCTGGACGGACACCTGGCTCAGCCTCTCAGCGCGCCGCTGAGAGCCTGAGCCTGAGCCGGCCGCCCCCTCCACAGCCAAGCACTCCAGTGAGCGAGGAGGGGATAGAGCAGAGAGCTGTGACTGACAGTCAGCACTTCTCTTTTAAAGTGATCATAAAGGCTTATTTTTTTTATCTGTGGCCAAAGAGGAAGGTGGGCGTGCCGGCCCAGCGCTGGCCGCGAGCGGCCAGTCACAAAAGAACTAGAAGCACATCACCATCTAGTGGAAAAATAGCCAACTGAAAGGGGGGAGATCCCCAGCAGGCTGGGACGCCACACAAGTGGAAACTGGGTAGCTCGGGTGCGCCGGGCAGACTGTTGAAGCCCCGCAAACCCGAAAAGAAAACAAAGGGGGGCTCAGCATCAAAAAAAAAAAAATTGTCTACAAGAACCGTCCCTGTGGAATGACCCTATAGGCCCAAGGACAGGTGGATAAAAGGCTCAGGGGTGAGGGCAAGGCACATGCTTAACTTAAAGGGCCAGTGCGCACATTTACAATATATAAACTATGGAATATTCCCAATAGCAGATTTGTAAAGAGTATAATCAGTATAATAGAACATCAAACACAATGCAAACCATGTGTATAGATAATCTAGAACATGGTACGTACAACAAGATTTCATGGGAAGGAAGAAAGGAAAGGGGGAAAGGAAAAAGGAAAGGAAAAAAAGGGGGGGGGGGACAGAATCTATGATGGACACAAGATATGTTGAACATCAATATAGATGAATGCTGTCTAGGGAACCTACAGAAATAAGATTCAGTGATACAGTGTCTGACGATAAAACCTGCAGCGTACACGAAAAGGTCCACACTACTTCTAACACCCTCCTGAGGTAAAAACCCTTGAGGAAAGGTTTAAAAGAGATATTTTCATTGAGGCCTGGAAATCTAGTGGCTTCGCATTTGGAGATCCATCTAAGCTCACTTTGCAACAGGGTCTTATTTTAGTCACCTCCACGGGGCCTAGGATGGACTCTGTCCAAGATCAAAAACTGAATCTTTGGGAAAATACTTTCATGTATGAAGGCTACATGTCTACCTAATGGCAACTCAACATTGGCTGTTTTCATACTAAGGATGTGGCGGTATGCCCTCTGCCAAAACGCTTGTATTATAATTAAAGTAGGTAAGTGTGCGCTAAAGGTGAGACTGTGTATAACAAATATAGCAGCAACTGGGTTCTAGGTGATATTCCCTAAACAATACAGACTAATAAAATTAAACAGTCGCGCTAAACAAATTAGTGAACAATGAAAAATATATGTAAATAATCAAAAACCCAGATCATTGAATCAAATCAATAATAGATAAAGTTAAGCATGACACTATCTGTGAAAGAGTGTCTGAAATATAAAGAGTTGAAAGTGCTCAAACGTCCAAAAAGTGTATATATAAAGATTGTTACAACAGTCCTTGCTACAGATGTATGCTAAGCTGAAACACAGGGCAGAGAGTCTGTACGATATCACACTATCTGGCACTCTCTTTCATATGGTATATGTTGTGGGAGAGGATGGATACCCGGTCATATCTGGTGGATTTTCAGCCTGGAAGAGAGCCCCAGGGGGAGAGAGTAGACCTTCCATATATCCTACAGCGGATTATAGCTGTCTGCCCATTTGACTTACTAGGGATAGTGAGTCAAATTGCTCTGGTAAGAGTATTTACGTCAATATTACCACAAGGTGTGCATGCCCCTTGGTGATGGTGAAGTTACAAAGGCTCACTCTGGATGGTCACCTAAGGAAGATCACCTACATACATCTGTAGCAAGGACTGTTGTCACAATCTTTAGATATACACTTTTTGGACTTTTGAGCACTTCCAACTCTTTATATTTCAGACACTCTTTCACAGATAGTGTCATGCTGAACTTCATCTATTATTGATTTGATTCAATGATCTGGGTTTTTGATTATTTACATATGTTTTTCAAAACTCTTTTATTGTCTTGCCTATATAAAAGCAGTTGCAGTTGCATAATAGCATATATACAACCCCTCTCCTTTTGCAATTAACGTAATGTTTAGCTTTGAATTGCTTTCCATTGGGTAGTATCAGATTGCGGGTAGTATGCATGTATTGACAGTACCCACAGCCCCCACACATGAAGGTACCTGGATATTTACAAGGATATTTATGGCCTTCTTGGTTGTAGTCACTGTGTACTAAATGGTCACGTAATGATCTAGCACGTTTAAAGGTAATAGCGGGCTGAGTGGACACAAAAATTCTAACTGTTGGGTCAATGGTTAGAAGATGCCAATGTTTTATAATAATATTGTGTATTTTGTCATGTTGATTGGAAAACTTGGTGATAACTCTCGTGACATCACTCTGGGGAGTGCCTGTTTTTTTGAATGGGTGAGTTGTTGTCTAGGCCTCAAAATGGCCCGTTTGTAGGCCTTCTTCAGACAGGTTTTAGTATACCCTCTCAGAAGTAGGCGGTTCCTGAGTTGATCAGCTGCCATTTGAAAGGAGTGTTCATCAGAGCATGTACGTCTGATGCGCAAATATTGACTGTACGGTATGGATTGGATCAATGGTTTGGGGTGTGAACTGGAAGCATGCAAGACCCACGGTAGGTTTGCGGTATAGGCTGCTCCCAAAATGACCACTATGATCTCTGAAAATGTTAATGTCCAGAAATAAAATGGTCTGGGAATCTGAGGTCATGGTAAAGCTTAAGTTCATAGAGTTACGATTGATCTTTTCCAAAAAGGTTTGGAGAGGGTCAAGCGGACCAACCCACACCGCAAAAACGGCATCAATGTAGCGATACCATACCAAAAAATGATCGCCATATAATCCCATACAATCAGTTTCAAACAAAGTATGTTCCCACTCCCCCAGGTACAGGTTGGCATATGATGGGGCACAGCATGTCCTTGGGGTCATTCCATGGGGACGGTTCTTGTAGACAATTGATTTTTGTTTTGTTTTTGATTTTCTGATGCTGTGGGGCCCCTCTCTTCTTTTTCCAGGTTTGCGGGCTTCAGCGGTCTGCTCGGCACACCTGAGCCACCCAGTTTCCATTAGCGTGGCTTACCAGCCTGCTGGGGATCTCCCCCCTTTCATTTGGCTATTTTTCCACTAGATGGTGGTGTGCTGCTGGCTCTTTTGTGACTGTCCACTCGTGGCCAGCGCTGGGCCGGCACACCCACCTTCCTCTTTAGCCACAGCGAGGCTTTTTCCCATCCAGGCCTTGTTCTGGGGTGATCTTTTCTCACTCCAGGCTCCCCTGCATCGGTGGCCTTGTGACGCGTGATGTCATTCCGCACGGGGGGCAGAACCACACGCCGCTCGGCCGGGAGTTCTCTTTTGTGCATTGCACCCAGCTGATGCTGGGATTCGTGCACAATTACCGAGCTTGCAGCCAGCTGTGGGGGCAGCCCAGCCTTTGCATGTCCTTCCCTACATATACTATGGCCACTGATCCCTCATTCAGGGACTCACCACCACCGCAGTTGGACGTGCTTTTAACCTTTCTCTGCAGACACCAGTAAGTACTTTATTGAGTTAGATACTCCTTATTGCTATAGTGCCCTGGGTGATGTGCACTATCTTGCCCAGGTGGCACTAGTATTTAGTCCTTATTTTTGTATTATTTGATACATATGGGTTTTTATCTTTTTCGTTTATTGTACCTACAATCTGTATGCTGAATCTGGGGATTTTTTCATCACAATCCCAGCTCTCTAACAGCACACCCTCCTTTTGATCCATGCCATCATTCTCTGGACCATCACTTTTTGGCTCTAACCAACAGGTCTGTGATGTTGCTTTTTAGCACTGATTTAAATTGTCATACTACTCCGGCGGTTTGCTGGACATTCATTACTACTCCGACTGATTATTAATTACCGATAAATGTGCTTTTATCTAGTATCCTGCTATATGACATTTTGCTACACTTCTATGAGCGGACATTTGGGTTTCTTTGGCTGCATTCCATCTGAACTTCTGCAGGTTCCGTTTCCCTCCGTACTCCAGGGCCATACCAGACGCTGTGTTGGTGGAGTCGTTCTCCACCCTGTCCCTGTTTAACCATTTTTATCTCCTAACAACATGTCCTCATTTTGATCTGATTGCTCTTTTTGGGTTAGTGCAATTGCATATGCTTTCTCTTATGTCTAGTACGCTTATATTTATCTTTATATGTTTGTACATTTGATTTGACTTATATATTTGTACTTTCAGAAGATGACCTATACGGTCGCTCCAGGCTACCTCTGATGAAGGAAAATCCCGAAACACGTTAGAACCTTTATTCTATTGTACTTCTGTTATGACATGTTTTTCACATTTACACGATTTTATCTTATCCGTGATTGCATATTTTAATATGTATTAATAAAGTTATATATTTTTTATATACTTCATTGTCATTGACCTTTTAGTGCCGCTATAGTCCCACCCCTGAGGGTTTTTCTTGTTGCTTATATATCCAGGGATGATGGCACTTTTTTCCAGCTAGCATGCTTTCTCTTTTGTTTCTCCCATGTATTGACAAACTATTATTGTGTCTGGAAAATCAACTAGGAGCTTATAGTGAAGTGTGTGATTTATTTGGATTCTTTATAAACTTTCCAGTGATGGACTTTAATTCCATTAAAATGAGTGAAAATTAATTTAGTAGGTGTGGCGCTGTTCTTAGTGTTTAAGTTGCCTACTGCCCCTTTTAATACAATGGTAATAATTACCTATATGGTTGATTGCATATGCCAAATCCCAATGAATCCTATATGTGAAATACCATGATGTAAATAAATGAATACATATATAATATAATTGATTAATACATATGTGAAATAAATTAAATAACATAAATTGGTGCTAAAGTGTGTACGTTAGTATATATAAAAATTCATACAAAGAAATTCATATAAAAACTGTGCTTCCAATGCTTAAAATACTCTATTATTATATACCCTAAAAATTACTTTATTAGGGTACTGTAATGTTCTCCAAAGGCCCTTTGGAGAACATTACAGTACCCTAATAAAGTAATTTTAAACGGTACTACTCTATGAGGACCTTTTCTTTTGCATATATATATATATATATATGTGATTTTGAGACAAAGATCGGCAAAAGAGGAGGGAACCTGTTGAGGCCGGATCTGGACCCGCTACACAGTGGCGCACAACTGTGAAAGCGTGGTACCCCGGGAAGGGGTGAAGCCTTCTGGTAAGTGCACACCCATAGGGGGCACTTGAGGAGCACAAATCACAGAGGAGCACTTGCAATCAATACCAGGATTTATTAAGAAAGCACTGTACATCCTTGTGGGGTGAATCCATTTGGTGAGTTCATTACCACTGGGGGGGGGGGGGGGTGGCAGCAATACTCAGGCACTGAAGAGCACAAATCACTTCGCACAGATCTCTCTTTATATGGATTTCAAAATTGACCTTTTTTGCACAATTTCTTTATGAACTTCGCTTATGAGTATTTTAAACATTGGAAGCACAGTTTTTATATGAATTTCTTTGTATGAAATTTTATATACAGTCAGGTGAAGTCTGGAATGCATAGACATCACCAGACTCTGGGTTTCATCCCTGATGACGCTCCGCCAGGCCTCTACTGCAACTGTCTTCAGTTCCTGTTTGTTCTTGGGGCATTTTCCCTTCAGTTTTGTCTTAAGCAAGTGAAATGCATACTCAATCGGATTCAGGTCAGGTGATTGACTTGGCCATTGCATAACATTCCACTTCTTTCCCTTAAAAAACTCTTTGGTTTCTTTCGCAGTATGCTTCGGGTCATTGTCCATCTGCACTGTGAAGCGCCGTCCAATGAGTTCCGAAGCATTTGGCTGAATATGAGCAGATAAACACTTCAGAATTCATCCTGCTGCTTTTGTCAGAAGTTGCATCATCAATAAATACAAGAGAACCAGTTCTATTGGCAGCCATACATGCCCACGCCATGACACTACCACCACCATGCTTCACTGATGAGGTGGTATGCTTTGGATCATGAGCAGTTACTTTCCTTCTCCATACTCTTCTCTTCCCATCACTCTGGTACAAGTTGATCTTGGTCTCATCTGTCCATAGGATGTTGTTCCAGAACTGTGAAGGCTTTTTTAGATGTTTGACAAACTCTAATCTGGCCTTCCTGTTTTTGAGGCTCACCAATGGTTTACATCTTGTGGTGGATCCTCTGTATTCAATCTGGTGAAGTCTTCTCTTGATTGTTGACTTTGACACACATACACCCACCTCCTGGAGAGTGCTCTTGATCTGGCCAACTGTTGTGAAGGGTGTTTTCTTCACCAGGGAAAGAATTCTTCGGTCATCCACCACATTTGTTTTCCGTGGTCTTCAGGGTCTTTTGGTGTTGCTGAGCCCAGTGCGTTCTTTCTTTTTAAGGATGTTCCAAACAGTTGATTTGGCCACACCTAATGTTTTTGCTATATCTCTGATGGGTTTGTTTTGTTTTTTCAGCCTAATGATGGCTTGCTTCACTGATAGTGACAGCTCTTTGGATCTTATATTGAGAGTTGACAGCAACAGATTCCAAATGCAAATAGCACACTTGAAATGAACTCTGGACCTTTTATCTGCTCCTTGTAAATGGGATAATGAGGGAATAACACACACCCGGCCATGGAACAGCTGAGCAGCCAATTGTCCCATTACTTTTGGTCCCTTAAAAAGCGGGAGGCACTTATACAAACTGTTGTAATTCCTACACCGTTCACCTGATTTGGATGTAAATACCTTCAAATGAAAGCTGAAAGTCTGCAGTTAAAACACATCTTGTTCGTTTCATTTCAAATCCATTGTGGTGGTGTATAAAGCCAAAAAAGATTAAAATTGTGTCGATGTCCCAATATTTATGGACCTGACTGTATACTATTTTACACACTTTAGCACAGATTTATTTTATTTAATTTATTTCACATGTATTAATCAATTAATTATATTATATATGTATTAATTTATTTATGTCATGGAATTTCACATATAGGATTCATTGGGATTTGGCATATGCAATCAACCATATAAGTAATTATTACCACCATTAAAAGGGGCAGTAGGCACCTTAAACACTAAGAACAGTGTCACACCTACTAAATTATTTTTCACTCATTTTATTACTCCCCACCAGTGGGGTGGTAATAGTAGGGGCAGCAGTTCCATCCACCCACCATACACATTTTAACCATCAGTGCAGGACCACCCGTTTATCTATTTTTGATTCCATTAAAATTGCAGCAGAAAAGTTGTCCGCTTTCTACAAGCATGATCTGGGCACAACCTTTCTTTAACAAGCTAATTCAGTTTCAGTCATTCTTTTCTTTGTTATTCAATAAAAAAAAACAACTGATGACTACAGCATAGAGCAATTTATGTACAATACCATTTTTGAAAGAATGTTAAAGATACCTTTCCGAACACGGAAGTTGCTTTAAAAATGTATCTCACTTTGATGATCACTAACTGTTCAGGTGAACGATCTCTTTCAAAAATGAAACAGATCAAAAATCTATAATGCACAACCATGAGCCAATGTCGTCTCGCCAAACTGTATATAATGTCTGCTGAATCAGATATACTTCGCAGTCTTGACTTCGCCAACATATAGTAAAGATGGCCGGGTGCCTAGGGCACTGCTTGATAAAGCCTGGGGAAATGAAGAAACTGCCCTGAGTAGCCCTTGGAAGATAGAGGCACTGTCCAAAGGTGCACTAGTGAGATAGAGACACCGCCAGGAAGAGCACTGGAGAGGGTAGACCAGTGTTTCTCAAACTTTTTTGTCTTGCGGTGCACCAAAAAGATCTAAAAAATTTTCACGACATACCTGAAAATATTTAACAATTTTTGTGGTGAAGAAACGTAATAATTTTTACATATATTTAATGTTAAATTTAATGTGAAGGGTGTGCCTGCTTTCGAGAGCAAATCAGATGGAAGCAATTGCAATCTTCTTTGTACTTTCGCTTGTTTCCTTGCTTTTCATTTAACAGTTTCTCTTTCAGAGTTTCAAACTTGATTAAGTATTTCTCCATCGCTAAACAATGAACTTTATTTATAAATTTCAAAGCTGGAATGGAATGGTCTCTATTATTATAATATAATTATCGCAATCAAGTTCTCCCGAGATCTCGCACAAGTCTCATGTTATGAAAGGAATGACAGACTGACAGAGATTGTGGGTTTTTTTTAACAGAAGGAAGAGATTGTGTTTTTATATATTTACCATTTAATTGTTCGATATGTCCAAGGTTTCAAAATGCTAGCAATTTTAAATATTTTTCAAAACTCCCAGGGCACACCTACAAATCTCACACGGCATACAGTTTGAGAATCACTGGGATAGAGACACTGCCTTAAGGAGCACCAGAGAGAGAGACACTTCCTGGAAGATCACTGGAAAGACAGAGACACTGCCAGGAAGAGCACTGGAAAAAGAGAGACACTACCAGGAAGAGCACTAGAAAAAGAGACACTACCAGGAAGAGCACTGGAAAAAGAGACACTACAGGGAAGAGCACTGGAAAAAGAGACCCTACCAGGAAGAGCGCTGGAAAAAGAGAGACACTACCAGGAAGGGCACTGGAAAAAGAGAGACACTACCAGGAAGAGCATTGGAAAAAGAGAGACACTACCAGGAAGAGCACTGGAAAAAGAGAAACTACAGGGAAGAGCACTGGAAAAAGAGACCCTACCAGGAAGAGCACTGGAAAAAGAGAGACACTACCAGGAAGGGCACTGGAAAAAGACACTACCAGGAAGAGCACTGGAAAAAAAGAGACACTACCAGGAAGAGCACTGGAAAAAGAGACACTACCAGGAAGAGCACTGGAAAAAGAGACACTACCAGGAAGAGAACTGGAAAAAGAGAGACACTACCAGGAAGAGCACTGGAAAAAGAGAGACACTACCAGGAAGAGCACTGGAAAAAGAGACACTACCAGGAAGAGCACTGGAAAAAGAGACACTACCAGGAAGAGCACTGGAAAAAGAGAGACACTACCAGGAAGAGCACTGGAGAGATAGAAACACTGCTCTAACGCAGTTGGTTTGCATACTGACCAGCAGCGCTGGGCAAGGTACCTTTCTGTTCCTCTTTCAGCATGGGAGGAGAACAAAAACCCAGTCATATAACCTGTGATGTAATTTAATGTGAATCTCTTCTGTGCAGTACTGCAGGTCAGTACCATCCACTATAACACCAACTGTTTTCGAAGCCGAACAAACCCATGTAGCCATAGTTAAACAAGTGGGTAAATGTAAATTAGCATTACTCTATTAGAAAATAGAACATACCTCCTCCTAACCTTAAGGCCTCATGCACACAGGACGTCTTAAAAACCTCAGCGCTACAGCAGTCTTGCCATTAGCATTTTGCCACGTTTGCATTTATTGGCGGTTTTCCATTAAAAACACTGCCTATAATGTAGTTTAGCGTTTTGCCACGTTTTTTGTTCTTACTGCTCCAGGAAGCACAGGCTGTCCTTTTTTCTACTGCCCCTAACTGCTTATGCCTCCAAACGCCTCTGACAGTTTATGTGTGCATGGACAAAAAAAAATGTAAAATGCCCCTAACAGCTGCTGTAAAAACGTTCTGTGTGCATGAGGCCTAATTTTCTCCCTGCTCCACTCTTTCCCTTGATTCGGGGTAGGGCTGGCAGCCTTAGGCCTGCGGGGGCAAGTCCAGTCAAGTGGCCCATTGAACCACCGAATCAGCTCACCATCCATGCCCACCTGGTTTTAGAACGGATATTGATGTTATGAAGCAAGACAAATATGATACAATGTGGTAACATAATTTAATGTTAATGGCAATAAAGTAGGTTTAACAAAAATAATGCATCAATGCAGCTCATCAGTGCCCACCAATGCAGCCTCACCAGTGCTCATCAATGCAGCCTCACCAATGCCCATCAATGCAGCCTCATCAGTGCCCATCAATGCTGCCTCATCAGTGTCCATCAATGCTGCCTCATCAGTGCCCATCAATGCAGCCTCATCAGTGCCTATCAGCTCAGCCTCATCAGTGCCCATCAATGCAGCCTCACCAGTGCCTATCAAATGCAACCTGATCAGTGCCCATCAATGCAGCCTCACCAGTGCCCATCAGCACAGCCTGATAAGTGCCAATCAATGCAGCCTCACCAGTGCCCATCCAACGCAGCCTGCAATGAAGAGAGAGGAGAGCTGCCGGATTACACAGAGCGGGGATCTCCTGCTTACCTGGCACGGCCGCTGTCATATGACGTCCCGCCTCCTGGACCGGCTCCTATGATAGACATCACCAGTGTGCTGTCTATTATAGAAGCTGGTCTCAGAGGTAGGACTTTGTAAGCGGGAGATCCCCGCTCTGTCTAATCCGGCAGCGCCCCCCCCAAGGCAGCCCTATGGGCCCATCGGGATCCATGGTAGGGCCGGCCCTGGGCGCCCCCCCCTTTGCCTGCAGTTAGTGGGTGGCTGCTCCCCTGGCCCCTACTTCCTTCCCCCACAAGAAGAAAGAAGTGAGCAAGCAACGGCCGTTGGCCATTTTGAATGTAAGTTGGGTGGCCTGGGGGGCAATTGCCGCCACCCTGCCCCCCGGCCCAGCCCTCCCCTGCCTTGATTCCAGTATCATCTTGGGTCAGATGCTTATTCTTGTATGGCTACCCACAGACAACAGAAGTCAGAAACTTCCACACATATGTAAAGTCTGATCCAACTTCCCTGCATTTGTATACATGTTGCCATGGTAGCTATAACATGGTCATGTACCAGTGCTTCACTATGTTGGCATCCTATAGACAAAAGGTGGAAGGCCTGTAAGTGCTGGCCACAGCTTTCTTCTGCCGTCTTCCCATACATTTGCCTGAAAATCTGACTCCACACTTTTCAGACATGGCTCTCCATCACTTAATGGTTAATTCTCCCATCAGCACTTGTTGCTTTTATCAGTTACCTTTTCTTTGCACATCATACTCCATCTCCCCCCCTCTCTCTCTCTCTCTCTCTCTCTCTCCCTCCCCTCTCTCCTCGCGCTCGCTCTCTCTCTCCTATCTCCCTCCCTCTCTCTCTCCCTCCCCTCTCTCTCCTATCTTTTACTCTCTTATCTCTCTCCCTCTCCTACCTCTCTCCCTTTCTCCTATCTCTCTCTCTCTCTCTCTCTCTCTCTCTCTCCCTCCCTCTCCTATCTCTCTCTCTCCTATCTCTCCCATCTCTCTCTCTCTCTCCTATCTTTCTCTCTCTCCTATCTCTCTCTCTCTCCTATCTCCCTCTCCTATCTCTCTCTCCTCTCTCTCTCTCTCTCTCTCCCTCTCTCCTATCCCCCTCTCCTCTCTCTCTCCTATCCCTCTCTCCTCGCTCTCTCTCTCCTATCTCTCTCTC
>BLSH010477607.1:1286154-1329404 GCA_018402905.1 Glandirana rugosa
TTCAATAAAGGACTCACCGTATAACTCAGTTACCTTATAAAACAGTGTTCAAAGCCATTTTAATTGAAAAAAAAAAAAAAAACGTGTTTCAAAAATGATTTACTATATAACGAGCTTGTACGGTACCTATATACACCTTAATTTGGGGTTTTATGTAAAAACGACGAAGAAGACTCCCTATGGTGTACACACTCTATAAAACCCACGGATCGGTGCATGTCCTGGGGTTTTTTGTTAGTGGCGGAAGTCCTAAAGATTCCCGCATTTTACCACTAAAGTAAAGGAGTGATGGATAGTATCATTTTACGCCCTTAGAAATCCTGAAGGCGGTGATTGTTTTTTGGGGTCCTGTACGTGGCTAGGCACCCAAAATATCTCACACATGTGGTATCCCTCAGAAGAAGCAGCAAAAATGTATTTTGGGGTTTAATTCCACATATATCCATGGCATGTTCGAGCAATATATCATTTAGTAAAAACTTTGTGCAAAAAAAAAAAAAAAAGTTAATTTTACCGAAACTTGTGACAAAATATTCCATTGACTCAATATGCCACTCAGGAAATAACTTGGGATGTCTACTTTCCAAAAAGGGGTCATTTGGAGGGGGGGGGGGTGGAACTGTCCTGGCATTTTATGCCCCACATTACCCACTCTTCTAACCACTTGAACCACCAAGTCCTTTCTGACACTTTTCGTTTACATGAAAAAAAAAATGTTTGCTAGAAAATTACTTTGAACCCCCAAACATATATATATTTTTTAAAGCAGAGGCCCTATAGATTAAAATGGTGGGTGTTGCAATTTTTTTTCATAAAGTATTTGCGCAGAGATTTTTAAAACGCAATTTTTTGGGGGGAAAAAAAAATACATTTTTTAATTTTAATGCACAAAAACACACTATATTGCCCACATGTTTGGTGAAATATAAAAGATGATCTTATGCCGAGTACATAGATACCAAACACGACATGCTTTAAAATTAAAATTGTCGCAGAGGCGACAGGCTATATACATTTTTAAAAGCCTTTACAGGTTACCACTTTAGAGTTACAAAGGAGGTCTACTGCTAGAATTACTGCCCTTGATTTGACGTGGTGATACCTCACATGCATGGTGCAATTGCTGTTTACATGCGACACAAGACTGACGCTTGCGTTCACCTTTGCGCGTGTGCACGGGGGGGGGGACAGGGGTGCATTTTTTTAAATTATTCATTTTGCTTTTATTATATATATATTTACATATTTCGCTTTCATACAAACCTCTGGTTTAGTCACATCATTGTGATATTCTTTTTCTCTGCTTTCCGTTCTTTTCAAATCCAAAATACTTTATTTCCAAAATAGTTACAAAACATTAATATTTCACTTATCTCAAATATATTCCATATCCATCCACTCTTTACACTCATTCCACAAAGACACACTTCACCAAATACTCTCATTGTACTTATTTCCATAGTTCCATTTATCTCTACACTTTAAAGGCCTCTCTCTTATACTACCTGAATTCTGGTTTCTCTTGCTTTTATTTTATATTTACACTGTCCCTTTCATTTTTTAAAAATCATTTTTATTGTTATCACAGGGAATTTAAATATCCCCTATGATAGCAATATGTAATGACAGGTACTTTTTTTTTTTTTTTTTTATATAATTTGGTGTCTATTAGACTCTAGATCTCTTCTCAACCCTTAAAGCATCTGACCACACCAAGATTGGTGTGATAAGATGCTTTCCAAATGGCGCTGCTTATATCCGGCGAAACAGACATCATGAAATGCTCGTAGCTTCTGGTTTCTTAGGCCCTAGAGGTGATTGGAGCCATTCTAGTCTTTGTTCAGCTCTATGGTCAGCTGGGGGAACCACCGGCTGCATTCTCAGGTTCCCAGATGGGACAGGAGAGCCCGAGAAAACCATGGAAGACGGCGGGAGGGTGGGGGGTGCCATTCCCTTCCACTGCTTGTAAAAGCAGTCTAGCGGCTAATTAGCCACTAGGATTGCTTTTACATGAAAGCTGACCGCTGGCTGAAAAGAATGATACCTATACCTGCAGGCATCATTCTGGTATAACCACTCAAAGTTCAGCAAGGACCAGCTACATACTGGTATGTTGCTGATCACATGTTGTAATGTTATTTTTTTTCATGCAGCCTGTGGGTTAAATTAAAAAAAAGAATCAATCGGTGGTACGCCCACCATTAGAAAACTTCCCTGCATCCACCCACTTCTAATGATGGGCATAGCACCGTTCTAAAAATATATACTGAAGCATAGGGGCAATCCGCCCCTATGTCCACCCCTGCCTTTATGCTTCGGCATATATGCTCTTTTTTAACTGGTGGTGAAATCACCTCCTACAGCACTGGAGTTGCTGATTTACATATCGTGGGAGCAAACTTTGTTGCTGTCAAGATAAATAAATCAGTGCTGCAGCTGAATGGCGTACCTGAAAAGCAAATAATGATTAACAATATAACACAGTAAGCAGTAATGTATAAAAGTAGAATTACATACCTGCAAAGCAAACATAATAAAACACAGTAACAGGTAAGCATAAAATACAGTAACAATAGAGAGAGAACAATAGAGAGAGAATAGAGCGAGTAGAACAAGAAAATTACAGCTATTTTTGGCTTTTTTATTTTATATTTTTTAAAATATTATTTTTCTTGTTTTTTAAAAAAAAAATTCTGGTACACTTTTTTTTTTTTGGAACTGTAAACTAACGGTTCCAGGTTCGGGTCTCAAAATGCGGTGGCATCTTTGGTGACCCTATGAAAGTGTGCCCTATGCCTGTGTAGTGCTGTACCCTACGCTAATACTCCACTAGTGTGTGGCAGCAATGCAAACATTCACCATTGCAAAGACCAGGTTGTTTAGGACAGGAGGGGCAATAATAGTGGCTGTCACGCCTATATGCGTGTCGTCTGCAGACACAACATCATTTGGGGTGCTCATTGAGTAGAGGTACCACAGAGGACTTCTGGCAAGTGCCTCTCATGCAGCCGGCTCACTGTATTTCCATTGGGAGTTTGGGAACAGCACCCTCTGGAAACAGAAGGGCTGTGACCATCTCTTCCTGGAATTTAAAGAAGGATCCAGTCCGTCCTGACGCTTTGTATAGCACATAAGCGTTCATCGTACGGTGCCACGTGCCAATTCCATGATCAAAAAGGTGACTAAAAAGTGGCACGCTCTCCCTGATACCCGGTATCGGCTACTAGACTATGGGGTGGCCAGACGTGGTAGACCCCCGGAGTAAATCTCAGGAAGGGTCTTCTGTACCCCTCTGATCCAACACTAGGCACCCTCTCCACCCCTTTCCCTTCCCTTACCCCCTCCCCCTGTTCCCTCTTCCTTCGCCTCATACCCAAAAAAAAGTATAATAGAAAAACTCTAACACACGCTCACCCTAATAGTGAAATATACATAGTTCTTTGTAAGAACAATCTAAGGTTACAACCCCACATATACAGATTTTTATATGAAATATGCTTTTATTTCTGCTATGCTCTATGTCTTTTCCAACGCAGATATGACCTTGTTATTGTTTGTGGCTGAACATGTTTGTACACTATTTTAATTGAACAATAAAAATTTTTATGGGAAAAAAAAAAAAGTGGCACGCTTGCGTAAAAATTGTCCACGTACAAGTGGTACCTCTTTCTGAATAAGGGTGACACCAGGTCCCAAGCAATCTTGCCAGCACTCCCTATGTAGTCTGGGCAGTTGGGGGGCTCCACGTGACAATCTTTACCCTCATAAAACATAAAACTATATATGTATAGCCTGTGGCCCTGTCACAGAGCTTATACATCTTGACCCCGTATCTAGCACGCTTGCTGGGGAGGTACTGTTTGAAAGCAAGACGGCCAGAAAATTTAATCAGGGACTCGTCTACACAGACAACTTGTTCGGGATTAAACAAGGCTGTGAACTGTTGGTTGAAGTGGTTTAGAAGGGGCCAAATTTTGTGGAGCCAATCAAATTCAGGGTCACCTTGAGGACGAGAGTTCATTGTCATTGAAATGCACGAACCGCAGGATCTGCTCGTATCGCGCCCTGGTCATGGAAGCAGAGAACAAGGGCATATGGTGAATTGGGTCAGTGGACCAATATGACCGCAACTCCGATTTCTTACATATGCCCATGAGGAGGAAAAGGCCCAGAAAGGTCATAAATTCTGGCACTGTAATAGGTTTCCAGTCTCTGACAAATGACAATTGGGGAATGGCAGCAAAGAATTGACCAGCATACAAATTGCTTTGTTCCACAATAGATCTATAGAGATCTTCCATGAAAAACAGTGAATAAAAATCAAGGGCCGTAAAATCAACTGTTTCCACCTGAATGCTGGGTTGGCCAGTGAATGGGGGGAAGTACGGGCGCTGCAGAAGTGGTGGGTTGCCAATCAGGGATAGCATATGCAGTGGGAAGGGCACTATGGGCTCTGCGGGCCTGTGTTTGTCTTCTCGGTGGCTGCGGGACACTACTTGTGCTAGGCACACCAGCTTGAACTACACTTATGGGACTCAACACTTCACTAGTTTGTCTATGACCAGTGTGTACTAGGCCGCTGGTGCTTACCAGTTTACCAGGATGAGTGGCACTAGTAGTGACTCTCTCTGCTCCATACAAAAGCCCTGCGGTTCTTGCACCTCAACAACAGCAGAACGGGATCGGGCACGCCTTACCTTAGCAGGGACCACTACTCCTTCATCAGAGCTATCTGTCAGGATGCTGCTGCTATCTACCAGTTCGTATACTGAGCCCGATTCTGACAGTGAGGCTTTCCCTTCACTCTCATCTGTAATGCTCAGCACTGTGTAGGCCTCTTCACTAGTGTACCTCTGTTTGGACATTTTGGCCTCTAAATTTATCGGTACAACTAGTGCGACTCACAGGCAAAAGAGCACCTGGTTGTCAGAGCTTGCTTCAATCGCTACCAAAATAACTGTTAGTGTTCAAAGGGATCAAGCGTGACACTGCAGTAATGTGTGTTGTGTTTTGTAAGAGTCAGTGATCTATTTGATACTGCATTGGGTGGGCTGGGCGGGGGGGCTAAACGCAGGTGCTAGCAGATATTGATCTGTTCAGATACTATACTAGTAAGGGGCCTATCTAATGTGTGTGTGCGCGCGCACATGTACCTGAGTAATCTGACCCTGCCTGGTATTTACGCTGACCCTAACACCCAACTAATGTCACGCGCCAGGTGATCAGGGGGTTAAACCTTTATTAGGTATATACGGCGGGTACCCTGACAAAATAAAAAACTAACCTAACTGTGATGAACACGGGTATCAGATCCCTGCCCTCCTCACTAACTCGTGACAGAGGACTGGCCAATCTCACACTGCGCTGTCACTAACATAACAATGCCGCTCTCAGCTGCATCCAGCACAAAGATTTTCTAGCTTGCGAGACCACAATCTAGGTGCCAGCAGCCTGAAAACAATTGTTACTGGGCTAATTTAAGCAATTAACCCTTTCACTGCCACCACCTCCTTGGACCGAGCAGGAGTGACTCGTAATTTTAGCAATACCAATTATGATTTTAGAATAATCGTCTGTAACACACACTGTCACCACAGACAGGTATATTGAGATTATTTATTTCAAACAGTAGCACTCTTCAAGCCAGGTTCGTTTATAGCTTGCATTAAGAGCTTTAGGAACAAGGTTAACACTTTTCAAAATAAGGTTTTAATAATGAAAAGGTCAAAATTGGTGAAAATAAAATATTTACAGAACACAGGTATTTCAGAACAATAAAGACATAATACAGCAACAAAGAGATGAGGTAGAATTTCAGGAAGAAAGATACTTGCGATCAATGTCCTTGGGTTGAACAGAGTTTGGTCGATGAGTCAAAATGGTTCTCAACTTGCAGTCGTTCCTGGTTTGATGGTAAAAGGAAAACTGTTAAACTGTCCCTGGCATTTCTCATTTCTTTAGGATCAAAGGGGTGTTGACAGATAGCCTCTTGAACAATTAAGCGTCGGAGGGTTGGTCGCAGGGAGTTCACCATTTCATGACCATGTCCCAGGTACAGTTTGTGATATATATTCATATCTCTGCATCTCTACTGTTTACAGACTGCTAACATCAATATTATTGTTAAGCATGTAAGTTGCATTACAACAAATATAAACATGACAGGTTTCCAATGTTTAATTTATCTAGGAGGAAGAAGTGTTACCAGTGGTTCCCCATATGTTCTGACAAAGGGTTGTCTAGACTTGAAACGTTACAAATTATCAGAGGAAAATAAATATGTCCATATTATGTCTGGGCTATTATTCTTTTGGAAGTTATAACACATGCTGATGTTTCAGGATTAGACTGCTAAACTGGCTGCATCATATGTGGAGTGAGCTTTTTACAACAGGTGTCTGTTAACTTTCTAGTCACTGAAGCATTAGGCAGACAGTTTTATGATCCCACAGATGTGTATTGGGAAACTGATAAATGATGTCTGGCCTCAGTCACCAGTTTGTGTATTGGATAACTGAAAGAAAAAAGTGGGGGGCAAAGTCACTATGAGCTGCCCTCCACATATCAACATGGCTGAGGTGAGCTTGAGATATTACAAAATGGCATCTACGCACACAACTAGGCCTCAGCTCAGTACGCAGGGCCGTTGCACCTCCCCCCTCAGGTGGTTGCATGGGAGGGAACTGCAATTTCCCTCCTGACACGACCAACTGCTGCTGACTTGGCATGTTGCACCGCAAGTGTGCCTGGCTAAGGCGTTCACCTTTGTGTTGGCTGGTCCCATTTGCATTGCTGGAGAACCAGGCTCCCTTTAAGGAGTGGGTTGTTCTTGCTAGCAACACTATTTGGCCAACAAGGTAGTTTGTGATAGGCGAGTACCCTGCGGCTGTAACCACCTGGATAGCGTGGCAGCTTCCGTGGTGCCCACCCGATCACAAGACACTTATGTTCAGGAGTGGCATATGTTAACTGAGAAGGTGCCTTCCTGCCTAGGTAAAGCAGTGGTTCTCAACCTCAGTCCTCAAGTACCCCCCAACAGGCCATGTTTTCAGGTTTTCCTTTATCTTGCGCAGGTGCTTTAAATTCGCAAAACATGGCCTGTTGGGGGTACTTGAGGACCAAGGTTGAGAACCACTGAGGTAGAGGATGAGATATTCCTCTTCTGTCTCATCCCTCTGGCCCAGGGCTGAACCTGACCTAAAGGTAGTGGGCACCAGTGTGCGCCAGGACCGGACAGTTGGATTCCAGGGCTCATGTCCCAACTGCACTGGCCAGTACCTTTGTCAGGATGGCACGGTCCTTCTTACACACTTGTTCGGGTTCATCGGTCAGTCACAGGTTTAGCTGGGCCCCCATAGTGGCACTCCCGCATCCTATTGAAGCCAGCTGTACCCAGGAATGACACAACCAGTATTTTGGCTTGAGGAGTAGGCCAGGCTATGCTAGCATCAACCTTCCCAGTTCCAGACCTCTGAGCACTTACTCCTCCCTGCTGTTCTCAGTCCCAAGCTGCTGACATGCCCATCTGACAGTTCCTACATAGAACTGTCAAATTAGGCCCTGCCAGATTGTTCGGGACTGCTGGCAGGGGCACCAGGTGCTCCACCCAGACAGGGCCAATCCCTTCCAGGCTCCTAAAGTCAGTCACACCCCAAGGTTCCACCCCGCTCCGTAGGTCATTCATGATCTCCGGAGAGGTGACTGGTGCATTCTTAACACCAAGTAGCATTGCGGCAAATGCAGGCAAGCCACATGGGGAGGTGAAGGCTGACTCGTCCTGAGACTTCTGTGTTAGAGGGGTTGGTCCACGCCCCCTGGTCAAGTCAATGATGGTGAGACAGCGGGCACCTGCCAGCTGCTCTGACACCACATGGTTCCTGGTCATGGGGAAGACCACACCCGCAGGGCTGGCATTCAGCATTTTAAGGTCTCCCGGAAGCCTGGTCGTTGGATTCCTTTTAGGGACCAGGATGACTGGGGTGCCCAGACTGTCCGAGCGCCTTGAATGACCCCTAACTGCAGTATTCCCTCAGCCTCCTTTGCCCCACCTGTCCGCACTTCCTGTGAGACAAGGTGGGCTGCAGGGGTGAGGGGAGGATACACCCTGCCACCCACCTCGTGGACACCATGGTGTGCCCTCCCACGGTTTCCCTTGACCCTGACACAGCATGCTGTAAGCACTTCCAGCATCGAAGGTACCTGGAGGGAGAAGGGCATTTTGAGCTGAAGCCCCCTCCCTGAGTGTCAACTACTCCATCTAACAGGGCACATATCTCTTTCAATTCAGGTGTACTGCCCCTGGCCATGTCATGTGCTGTGCTCGAATGTTGTGTGAGAATCAAGCCAGGCCACAAACCATTGTGTTTGACTCCAGTCCTGGCCTTTCTGATTTCACTGTAGACCTGTCAAAACCTGTCCATCCACAAGTTTCCAGATATTACCGCAACATCTGTAAACGGTACCTTGGTAGGTCCAGAGAGTTCCGTGGGAGCATCCTGGGTGCTCTTAGCAGAGGTATAGTAAGAAACAAGGGTACCTAAATCGGCACCCAACAGAACGGCTGTGGGGGATCTCGTCCCAGACTCCCACCCCTCTCATTCCGCTCCCAGCACCCCAATCAAAAACATAGGCATGGGGTACTCGTGAGTGGGTCCCCCCGACTCCAGTGAGGGTAAAAAACCCAGGGATGATATCCTTTCTTTTGATCACCTCGGGTTAGACCAAAGAGACTTCAGCTCCTGTGTCTCCCTGATGCGTTGTAGCGTTTCCTGCATTTGAGGAGAGTATATGCTGGTTGCAGGAAATCTGGGGCTGGCCTGCTCATGCTGTGGCCTGGAGGGGGTAATCAGTGGTATTCCAGTATCAGTCTCTATGTGCCCATCCTGTGAGGCCATCTCTGAACCACTGGGCTCTGGAGTAGCGGGAACCCCCTTCAGCTTCAGGTTCCCCTTAGTTCTGGTCTGCCTGGATATCGTACTCCTGTAGGGCATGTATCATGCCTTAACGATTTTTGTGACCGACATCAATCTCTCTTGATGCACACTCAGCAGACAGGTCATTTTTGCTCATCTTCTTATACCCTGACAACCCAGACATTTTGCATCCTGGGTTGCCCTTTGAGATAAAGACCTACAATCCTTGCCGGTCTTCGCTGGTAAAGTTCCCCTACACTTTAGAGTGGTCATCGGTGGATGGGCAAACGGAAAAAACAGCCTCCGGCCAAGATGAACATTGTGACCCACTCCTGCCAAGATGGCTGCCAGACCGGCACTGCGCCATGTGGCTCTCCGACCTCTACCCCTGGTCTCTTCGAGAATGGCCCCAATGCTTCACCCCAGCCCTCCCTGGACGATCTTGAACCACTGACCCTGAGCTCATAAGTCCTCCCGTGTGAAGTCAGCACGGATGGTGGTGTAGAACCCACGCTGGCTGAAGTCCTGTCCACCATTAAGGTAAACCACAATGACTTAATGGAGAAGGTGGATGAATTATAAATAGACTTTGCTATTATGCACCAAGATATAGAGAAGGTCCGCGACCGTGTGACTGAAACTGAAAAGTGCATTAGCGACATTGAGGATATCGTCACCCCCCTTCTATCTAAAGTGAATGCACATGGCGGAAGGATTACTGCACTGGAGGATAAGGTGGACGATCTTGAGAACCGCCTTTGCAGAAACAATTTGCGGCTGGTCAGTCTTTTGTTTTGAGAGTTTTTTTTTTTTTCTCTGCTAGCCTATGGCCATGTTCCCCATACATGGTTCAAGTTCAGGGATCAAGCCAGCTCTATTTTTTTTTGTAGTTGGGCAGGATTGTTGCAGTCTATACTGCGCTCATTTTGTTTCTATGTACAGTATATATTGTCTGTATGGAGTGAGTGTGGTTTTTTTTGTGTGTGTGCCGTTCTTCCTTATCCCTAATGTTGCTGATGAGACCGAGACTGGAGGGGTGGATATCTCTGTGGGGTGGTTTATTCTCCCTTTCTCCCCTGCCCTATGGTATATTGTATCATCAATATGTCTACGATGACCTTTTGTTTATGGAACGTTCGCGGATTGAACTCTAAGTTTAAAAGGGCTACCCTCTTTAATTTGTTAAAACAATACCAACCACATGTCCTGTGCTTACAGGAGACCCACCTAATGGGATTGAAAATTTTGGCACGGTCTCAAAATACTCAAATTATGCCTGTGGGATGTCAATCCTAATTTGAAAAGGCCTACCTTTCGCATGCCAACAAGTAATACTGGATCCCAAGGGACAATATATTATTTTACATGGAACTCGCAGTCTATCTCCCCCCTCCAGTCATGGCGGTAATGCTAACTGAAATTACAATGCATTTGGCTTCCCTGCCTATATTCCCTATGCTCATTGTTGGGGATTTTAATTCAGTGCTACAACCAGCCCTAGGCAGATTGAAACCCCAACCCTCGGAATCCAAATTGTTTAGAAGTGTGGTGTAAAACCTATGGATATGTGAATATATGGCATTGGAAATACCCCTTGATGAAGGTTTACTCTTGTCGGTCTAAATCATATGCTGCTCTCTCCAGGCTGGATTATGCATTGGCTGATGACTTCCTTCCCATGGTGAGCGATATCACCTACCTTTCCCAGACGGTGTCTGATCACTCAATATTGCAGGTAACCCTTGCTCTGGAACATAGACCCTCTTTTCGGATCTGGAGACTCTGCCCTTACTGGATCTCCACACCCAAAATCCATCTGACTATTGGTCCTCCAATGTGGGCTCCGCGGGGGAAGGTCCTGTATTGGACGCCTTTAAAGCAGTACTGCAAGGTGCCTACATTTCTCGCATCAAACATTATAAATCCACTTCTCAGGCTACATGGAACACACTTGTAAAGATTTTAGACACCGCCCGAACCCACCACATTGCCAATCTGTCTGAGGAATCCCAGGGTAGACTAACTGATGCACATAGATTACTACAACTACACATGGTAGATGTGACTACCAACCAACAACTACATTTGTCTGCCCGATTGCATGAACGGGGGGGGGGGGTGGCAACCATCTTGCATACCTGGCACACACTGATTTTCGGGACTGCTCGGTTCCTGAGTTCCGATTGCCAGACGGATTGATTACTTCAGACCGCTCGCTGATAAGCCAAACTTTTGCTTCCTTTTACAGTCAGGCCCCCCCTTAAAACTACTTTTGCGGGGTTCTTCTCCTCTCTAGATTTCACCTTGCTTGGGGATGCGCAGAGACCACTACTAGACGGACCCATCAAAGTGGACGAGGTGGTAGCTGCCATTCGCTCCCTATCCAGCGGCAAAACCACAGGGTTGGATGGCCTTCCCCGAGTGGTATCACGCTTACATAGATGAGATGGCTCCCAGGTTACTAAAAGGGTTTTCCACGGCCTGTGAACTGGGAACACTCCCTGAGTCTATGAACGAAGCACTCATAGTTATACTCAAGCCTGAGAGGAATAGGTTATCATGTGGGTCCTACCGATTGCAGAAAGTCATTCTATCGCTGATGCACACTGATCAATCCGGATTTATGCCTGGCAAGAGTACCTTTGATAATATCCGCAGGTTATATCTACATATTCATAAAGCAGCTATGGAGAGGCGTAGTGGACTGGTGCTTTCACTAGATGTATTAAAAGCTTTTGATACGGTTTGCTGGTCCTTTCTATGGGAAACTATGTCAAAAATGGGTTTCGGCTCCCGTTACATACAGTGGGTCTGCCTGCTATATGCTGACCCTAGGGCCAGAGTACGTATAAATAGAGATGTATCTTTGTCGTTCACCTTGCGGAGGGGTACTAGCCAGGGGTGCCCCCTTTCTCCACTCCTGTTTGCCCTTGCAATTGAACCCCTTGCTCTGGCGGTGAGGCAGGTGTTGAAGATTGGGGGCATCCATTATGGTCCGCTGGAGGACAAAATTTCCCTCTATGCGAACGACGCTCTGTTGTACCTTGATGGTGAGTAGGGTTCATTTAACCGTCTGATGCGGGTGGTGGAGGAGTTTGGAGAGGTGTTGGGCAACTCACCCAATCCTTCAAATATTTAGGAATTTAAATCCATAATGATATTTTTCAATATGAAACCTTAAACATCACCCCTATAGTTTCACAAATGGTGGACAGGCTACCTGGGCCACGTTGCCTCTAAATTTAATCGGCTGCTCCAATTTTCCCTCCTAAAAAAACATTTCAAGCTATAGAATCTACCTTAACCTCTTTCCTCTGGCAGGGTACCCAACCCCGCATCACTAAATCTTCCCTCCTAGCATCAAAATCGGACATGGGTCTGGCCTGCCCATGTCTTTGAAATTATTATATTGCATCCCAACTTACCTATGTGTAAAATTGGATTCACTCTGACCCTTCAACGCCCTCCACTGCTCTCCTCTCTGCTTTTTTTGGCCCCTCCGCCGGCTGAATTGCATAGATCAATTGGGTCCAAATGCTCTAGGAACTCTCCTCTGGATGTGGGTTTTCTGGCCTGTCATGAGGGGGGAAAATTACTCCCGCCCTCGTCTCTGGTGAGATCGCCCAAGACCCCTTTATGGAATAATCCCAACCTTCCCGAGCTCCATGGTCATCCTGATTCGTCCTGGTGGGGTTGTAATATTACCCATCTTGCTCATATTATTAATAACGTCTTTGTGTCCTTTTATGCCCTCAAAGACAATCATGGTCTGAATAATAAATTCTTTTTCAAATACTTACTGCTTCAGCGCGCCGCCCGGGCGCAGTTCGAGGGTTTGGCCCTGGGGCTCGGGATATCTCCACTGGAGGACATACTGTCTTATCCAGACCTCACTAAACTGGTAACCACTTTTTATGGCCGCCTTCAGGTGGCAGGATCCAGCCCCTTTCAGAATACTTACTGTAAGTGACTGCAGTTGCTGCCTGAGCTTTCTGAGGAGGGTTGGGAGGAGGACACTGAGGTGTTTTTTCTAGACCTGATCAGTATGGCCAATCAATTTACCCAATTTAAATTATTCATCACTTACATTATACCCCCACCTGTCCTCTTTGTGGTCTTCGAGGGCTGACCTTCTGCATATATTCTGGAACTGTCCTGGTCTACAAATCATATGGAAAATGCTATTTTGTTTCTTGAAACATAACCTTCATTTGCCAGTGCCTCAAACCCCAGAAATTGGACCCTTATGGTATCTTAAATTATTTTGTCCATCGGACTCATGCTCGCATTTTGTTACGCTTATTGTTATTTTATGCACATAAGGTAATCTTATTGCATTGGAAGGATACCAGTCCACCTTCTGCTACAAGGGTATACCGCATAGTGAATGGTGAGCTACCCACATTTAAACGGATGTAAAAGGGCAGAGCTTGTCCAATAAAAAAAACACTAAAATATGGCAACCCTGGATGGACGTCTCCAAGTCTTTCTGGGGAAGGGTCTTATCTTCCAAAGTTTCACAATAAACCTTTGTATATGCTACTCTATATTATTCATGTGTGGGTCTGCTGTCTTAGGTGATAACCCCGACAGTATTAAATTTACTGACAAACAGAACACTGATGGAGGAACTCGGTGCGGATATGAATGGTCTGGTTGAATGAGTGTGTGTGACTGGATGTGTCTTGAGTTTTGAGGGGTTTTCTTTGTTGGTAATGCTGTTACCTTCTGTTTCTATACCATGTCGTGCGACGTTGTACCCAAACTAAAGTTGCGTCCTTTTTCCCCCACAAATAGAGCTTTCTTTTGGTGGTATTTGATCCCCTCTGCATCATTTCTGATCACCGCTATAAACAAAAAAATAGCAACAATTTTGCAAAAAAAAAAAAAACAGTTTTTCTTACTTTTTGCTAAAATACAAATCCAACAAAAAAAAAATATATATATATATTAAAAAAAACAAAACATTTTTTCATCGGTTTTGGCCGATTTATATTCTTCCTCATATTTTTGGTAAATAGAAAAAAAATCGCAATCGGCGTTGATTGGTTTGCGCAAAATTTGCTGCGAATGATGAGAATTTCTGGGGATTTTAATCTTTTTACTAGTAATGGCGCGATCTGCGATTTTTAGCGGTACTGCGATATTGCAGTGGACAGGTTGGACCCACCATTTTGACACTTTTTTGGGACCAATGACATTTATACAGCTATCAGAAATGTAAAATGTCCACTGATTACTGTATAAATGTCATTGGCAGTGAAGGGGTTAACCTGCAGGGGGAGATCTAGGGGTTAACTGTGTTCCCTGCATGTGTTCTAACTGTGAGGGGGCTGGGCTGTTATTGACAAAAGAGATCTGACCGATCTCAGTGACAGGGGATCAGTAGATCTCCTATGTCCCCACTGACAGAGCGGGGAACCGCCGTGTTTACATCGGCAGTTCCCCGTTCTTTTGAAGTGGCAGCTCATCGTGGCTCGCCGGTGGACATCGGGTCCGCCCAAGCCACGGGCACACTCCTCTGGAGTACGGCAGGCACACACGCCCCCCTAGCTGCCACTCCGCAAATTGCCATTTATTTACGGCGATTCGCGGGACACGTCCACACTGCCGCAGTAAATACATTGCGCGCGGTGTGGAAGTGGTAAAAAAAAAAAAAAGAAAAAGTATTCACCAGCTTGTCTCTAAGGACTGTTTCCACAAAGGTTACAATCCTTCAGTGCAAAGCTAATTCCTAACAATGCTCTGAATGCTCTAATGCAAAACTATCCCACCACACTGCCAGTCAATAAGTGACGAATGCGGGTATCAGATCCCTGCCCTCCTCACTAACTTGTGACAGAGGACCTGCCAATCTCACACAGCGCTGTCGCCAACGTAACAATGCCACTCTCAGCTGCATCCAGCACAAAGATTTTCTAGCTTGCGGGACCACAATCTCGGCGCCAGCAGCCTGAAAGCAATTGTTACTGGGCTAAATTTAAGCAATTAACCCTTTCGCTGCCACCACCTCCTTGGACCGAGCAGGAGTGACTCGTAATTTTAGCAATACCATTTATGATTTAAGAATAATAGTCTAACACACACTGTCACCACAGACAGGTATATTCAGATGATTTATTCCAAACAGTAGCACTCTTCAAGCCAGGTTCGTTTATAGCTTGCATTAAGAGCTTTAGGGACAAGGTTAAGACTTTTTAAAATAAGGTTTTAATCATGAAAAAGGTCAAAATTGGTGAAAATAAAATATTTACAGAACACAGGTATTTCAGAGCAATAAAGACAAAATACAGCAACAAAGAGATAAGGTAGAACTTAAGGAAGAAAGATACTTGCGATCAATGTCCTTGGGTTGAACAGAGTTTGGTCGATGAGTCAAAATGGTTCTCAACTTGCAGATGTTCGTGATTTGATGGTAAAAGTAGAACTGTCAAACTGTCCTTGGCATTGCTCTTTTCTTTAGGGTCAAAGGGGTATTGACAGATAGCCTCTTGAACAATTAAGCGTCGGAGGGTTGGTCGATGGGAGGTCACCATTTCATGACCATGTCCCAGGTACAGTTTGTGATATATATTCATATCTCTGCATCTCTACTGTTTACAGACTGCTAACATCAATATTATTGTTCAGCATGAAAGTTGCATTACAACGAATATAAACATGACAGGTTTCCAATGTCTAATTCATCTAGGAGGAAGAAGTGTTACCAGCGGTTCCCCATATGTTCTGACAAAGGGTTGTCTAGACTTGAAACGTTACAAATTATCAGAGGAAACCAAATATGTCCATATTATGTCTGTGCAATTATTATTTTGGAAGTTATAACACATGCTGACATTTCAGGATTAGACTGCTAAACTGGCTGCATCTTATGTGGATTGAGCTTTTTACGTCAGGTGTCTGTTAACTTTTTAGTCACTGTGAGCTGCCCTCCACATACCAACATGGCTGAGGTGAGCTTAAGACATGACAAAATGGCTTCTACGAACACAGCTAGGCCTCAGCTCAGTACGCAAGGCCGTTACATTAAATGGCGTCACCCATGACACTAATAGTGATCACTGGTGACAGGGGGGCTATAAAGGGGTTAAAGCGTTTATTAGGGTATACTTACCTGGGCCTACTACTACCTACCACTAACTACCCTAAGGCGATTTAGTGTCACAAGGGACAAGTATAGTGATCAGTGAAAAATCTGAACACTACACTAAGTGACACACAGTGACATGGGGTGAGATCAGGGGATAGAATGTTAATTAGGTATATACAGCTGCTACCCTCACACCAACACCTAATTGATGTCTCCGCCGGGTGATCAGGGGGTTAAAACCTTTATAGGTATATATGGTGGGTACCCTGACAAAATAAAAAACTAACCTAACTAAAAGTGATCACTGGTGACGGGGCGATCAAGGGGTTAAAACCTTTTTTTACGGGGTTAAGGGGGGCACCTGGGCCTACCACTACCTACCCTAAGGTGATTTAGTGTCACAAGTGATGCAAGTACAGTGACCAGTGAAAAATTTGATTACTGCACTGACAGAAGTGAAGGGGGTTAACGGGGGGGATCAAGGGGTTAATTGTGTGCCTAACGTGTACTGGTGTCAGTATATTGTTGTGTACTCACAGTTGATGCTGTAACGGAAAAGTACTCCAGGAGGGGAGATTGCATCACTTCCTCTGCCTGTGTTTACACATTACACAGGCAGAGGAGGCTCTGCCATTCATGCCAGAACCGATCATCAGGTCCAGATCAGAAATCATTGGTCTGGGCCTGGAGACTTATCGGTTCTATAACGAATACGATCATCGCAGGGACGATTGGAAGAACGGGCGTACGACAGTGGTTTGCGCAGCTGAGCCATCCTGCCGCAGTATAGCTGCAGCGGCTGGTCGGCAACTGGTTAAAATTAGACCTATAGGGGAAGATTTACTAAAATTGTTAAGTGTAAAATCTCGTGCAGCTCTACATAGAAACCAATCATCTTCAAGGTTTTATTGTCAACGCTTAACCCCTTCCCAACTGCGCTATAGCTGAAAAATGGCTACAGCACTGGCTTACTTTCCTTGGGGGGGGGGGGGAGCGCGTCCACGAAGATCAAAGCCCTGTGGACTTAGCTGATCAAAGATCAGGGTAAAGGGACAATCACAGCAGCCCTTTACCCCATCATCAGTTGTGTCAAATGAAAGCTGATCACGATGTAAACACAAGCCGATTATTGGCTTTCCTTTCCTCATGCTGACAGCGTGAGGGGGGGGGGGGGAAGAGAGCCGATAACAGTCTTGTGTTAAAGGGACATCTGCACTATTAATCAGAGCAGTCCCAACAGTGCCCACTAGTGCTGCCAGTGTCCATCAGTGCAGCCTCATCAGTGTCCATCAGTACACAGCAGTGAAGGATAAAAATTACCTGTTTGCAAAATTATATAACAAACTATGACATTTTTTTTTCAAATTTAGTCTGAATTTGTTTAGCAAAAAATAAAAAATCCAGTGGCGATTAACCACTTCCAGACTGCCCGCCGTCATTGTACAGCAGTACTTTGCCATTGAATACTGTTACTATGGTAGCAGCCCGCTTTCAGATAAAAGTGGGCTCTGCAGCAGATTCGCTATGAGATCACTTTTATCATGGGCACATTTTTCTTATTTTTTGCACTTTAGTGTAAATATGAGAGCTGAAGTCTTTTTGACCCCAGATCTCAAATATAAGAGGTCCTGTCATGCTTTTTTCTATTACAAGGAATGTTTACATTCCTTGTAATAGGAATAAAAGTGACCCAAATTTTGTTTAAATGGACGGTGTAAAAATAAATAATGAAAAGTAAAATAAAAAAAAAATAAAAAAATTTAAAGTGCCCTGTCCCGCCGAGCTCGCGTGCAGAAGCGAACTCATACGGAAGTCATGCCCGCACATGAAAATGGTGTTCAAACCACATGTGAGGCATCGCCACGATCGTTAGAGCGAGAGCATTAATTCTAGAACTAGATCTCTGTAACTCAAAACTGGTATGTTACCATTCCACGAGCGGGCGCAATTTTGGAGCATGACATGTTGGTTATCAATTTACTCAGCGTAACATTATCTTTCACAATATAGAAAAAAATTGGGATTATTTTTTAATTTAAAAAAAGTGAATTTTTTTTCCAAAAAAATAAAAATAAAAATGCACTTGTAAGACCGCTGTGCAAATACGGTGTGACAGAACTGCAGCAACCGCCATTTTATTCTCTAGGGTGTTAGCACTCCCAAACATTATATATATTTTTTTTCTAAGTAATTTTATAGCAAAAAACCTGGTTTTAACTTGTAAACACTGAATCTCAAAAAGAGGCTCGGTCCTTAAGAAAAGAAAGCTATTTGTGTGAAAAAAAAATAATATGGGTCAGTGTTGCATGACCACATAATTATCCTTCAAAATATGACAGCCCTGAAAGCTGGCCTGGGCAGGAAGGGGGTAAAAGTGCCTGGTAGGCAAGTGGTTAATGAACAAGCTGAAGTTAGAATCTGGCACAGCTGTGCATAGTGCCCAATCATCTTCTGAGTGCTCCAGTTTTAGTAAATCTCCTCCATGGAGTTTTCAGTCACTTACCAGAAGATTTAGCAGGGACCATTTCTGTAGAAGAAGAGATGAATGTGCTTGCTGCAAATTCTAAACTTCAGTCATAAAACCTTAGAGACAGACAGAAGAGCGGTTGTACAGTTCAACGTTTCTTTAATTCAGGTGTGCAATATAACCAGCAATCTTTAATTTAAACATACAATTTAATATATACTCTGTTTTACTGTGAAAACAAAACACATCTGGGCTCCGGCTGTGACCTATCATAGCCCAGAAAAATTTATGAATAGGACTGCTCATGTCCAATAGCAATTCTGGAAATGGATGAGATGAAGCATGGGACTGGTGAAGAACCCAAAGGCCCAAACGACATGCAGCAGGTAGCCAGATGTATTTGAATTTAACATATAGCGGATGGCAGATATTAGTGTACTGACTTCCTATAAATGTTGTCTGTACTTGTTAGCAACATGACCCTGACCACGGAGGGGAGTACGCAAGGGTTATTAATCAAAGACACAAAAGAGGATTATAGCACTATGAATGCTCAGCCATAAGCAAAGCAAATACTAAATAGCCGATAATCTATAGCTGTCTGGAGAGACCAGGAAGCAGAAGGAGTTTATAAAAGATGTAGATGTTTTATATGTCTATCAGCAAGAATGCTTCATGTGAATAGACCAGGGTTGTCCAACTCAGGCATTCAGCTAAGTGTGATTTTTACCAACTCAAATCATGCTACTAAAATGGCCTTTGATTAATTGCAGTAGACCAGAAATTCATAGCTTACATGTAACAATTGTCTTTCTGAGGTGTAAGCTACACATTAGCAACAATGATTATTGCAGACAAAGGTAGAATTGCACAATCACAGGTGATTAATTGCTGTTGGGTGCTGCTGGGAACTTGCACCTCATGGAGCTCCTTGTTCCAGCCAGTAACTGATCTCTGGTCCAAACTATCTCAGGCAATTGCAGTAGGGCATCGAGGGCCATGCTCTTCCAGATCTAGGATTTCTTTTATTCAAAAGAAATTTAATCAAGGAGCTATTGCAAGTAGAGGTTAATGTAGGGTGTTAAATGGGAGCTCCAAATAAACAATGTTTAAACACATATACAGGAAGTGTTATACCTGCCTGAATAGTTAAAATGAATGGACCACTTATGACCTCCCATCCCTGCCTACCTACATGACAGAATAGTATGGCTTGCAAAAATTTTCAGAGACTGCTATCTCTGTACCACTATCCCAGCTCCTGGTGTGCTCTGCACATTACCCCGTGATCACCACATTGGTGATGCCAAACCCAAACTAACAACTTTGCCAAGAAACTGAACTTCCAGCTACCACAACGCTGTATTGCTTTTTTATTTTTTTTAGAATGTGCCAACTCAATACTCAGTAGTTATATTCTTTTGTTAGCAATAACCGACACAGAGGCAATTGTGATTTGTATTTGACACCTCCACCAATCCAGTAAGGCAGCCCATAGATCAGGGATATGCAATTAGCGGACCTCCAGCTGTTGCAAAACTACAAGTCCCATCACGCCTCTGCCTCTGAGTCATGCTTGTGGCTATCAGTCTCGCTATGCCTCATGGGACTTGTAGTTCTGCAACAGCTGGAGGTCTGCTAATTGCATATCTTTGCCATAGATCAGGGGTAGGCAACCTGGGGCCCTCCAGCTGTTGCAGCACTACAAGTCCCATCATGCCTCTGGGAGTAATTGTTACTGCCAGGTTTGCAATGCCTCATGGGAAATGTAGTTCACAACAGCTGGAGGGTTAATGGTTGCCTACCCCTGCCATAGATGATTTGATTTTCTTCCGTTCCACCACAAGCAGAAGGGAAAAAAAATCACTTGAGTCCCCTCAACACATTCAGTGTTGCCTCCTGGAACACTACTGTGTTCTGCCGCCGGGGTGAGGGGTTGGCATGGGAGCCTTCCCGGCTGGCAGAACACATTGATTACTGCTAGCAGCTATAGGCGCTGGCAGTAATCACATGCCAAAACATCCGACAGGCTGGTTGTACCCATGTCAATTGATGGATCAACTTGGGTACAATCAACCTGCCCCATACATGGATTGAAATTTGGCCAGTCAACGAACCAAACAAATTTCGAGTCACGTATGGCTGGCTGAATTAGGTATTTGTGATCATTGTTTAAGAGCCATTGAAGAAGGAGGTGAACAGTTGTGGAGTAGACTGGTAACAAAATGTTAGTGAAAAAAATTGCTGCTCACAACTTCAAGAATTTCTGCTCAGCTGTAATCCCCACTCTGATATTGTCCAGTGGTTCTCAACCTTGTCCTCAAGTACCACCAACAGGCCATGTTTGCAGGGTTTCCTTCATCTTGCACAGGTGCTTTAAATCAAAGTCAATGGCTTGGTATTTTGGACAGCTATTTTATCTAAGGGCTCTTTTGACGGGCTCCGCTGTTTAGCGGAGATCCATCCTTTTATCCCCGCTGAGCCGATGGATGACAGGACAGTCTCTGCGCTCAGTGCAGAGACTGACCTGTCACAGCTCCATTCTCTTCTATGGAGGATCGGATGAACATGGACCGTCTGTCTGTGTTCATCCGATCGATGGATGGAAAATAGGGTTTCCATTCGTCTGTTTTTGGTGGATCGGAAAGGATTGGGTGTCAGCGGACATGTCAACGCTGACATCCGTCGCTCCATAGAGAACAATGGAGCGTCCGTTCAGGTCCGCCTGAAAAACTGACAGGCGGACCCGGACGATCCGCTCATGTGAAAGGGGCCTAAGAGAAATTCCCAAATCATGGACTGTTGGGGGTACTTGAGGACCAAGGTTGAGAACCACTGATAGTTTCATTTAAAACAGGATAGCCTATTTATTCTACAGAGGTTGGGCTGAGTTATTAATTTCAGTTGGGAAGAGGCTGCAGATTGTCAAACAGGCAATATACATTGCAAATAAACTGCAAATTACAGACTTTCATCTTTGCTATGTAGACCATCATTCTTTGTTAAATGTGATATTAAAGTCGTGTTTTTTTTTTTGGTTTAAAAATAACAAAAACATGTTATACGTGCCTGCTCAGTGGTTTTGCACAGAGCAGCCCAGATCCTCTTTTTTGGGTTCCTCACCGGTGCTCCTGGCCCCTCCCTCCTGCCCCCATAGCTGAGCAGCTGCTCTGTTTGTCCATTCAGACATGGAGCCGTGGCTCAGCTCCACCCCCCCCCTTATTGTCTCACTGACTTTGACAGCAGCAGGAGTCAATGGCACCCGCTGCTGTCTCAGCCAATGAGGAGGGAGAGTCCCCAGACTCAGTGACTCTCGTGCAACATCGTTGGATTGAGATGGGGCTCGGGTAAGTATTAGGGAGGCTGCTGCGCGCAGGTTTTTTTATTTTAATGCATTAAGATAAAAAAACCTTTTGCCTTTAGAACCACTTTAATTTCAACAAAGACGTACCCATAGGCATAACATGACTGTTGCCCCATCCAGACTGATTATAGTCACACCAGGAAGTGAATATATGTCTATAGGCTTTCAGACTTTGTAGGGAAATACATATTGTTCGAATTTGTAAGCCAAGTGTTCTTATCCCCTGGCCTCCAGGATAAGTCAGTTATTCCCTTAATGATGTCCCTTCTGAAGACCCAGCTTGAGTGATCTGAGCTTGCACATTAATGGAAAGATCTTTCAGGAGAAAGATCTTTTTGCAGTAAAATTCATCATGGAGAACCATAGGCAGTGGGACAACTGGTGCTTCTTGTTCACATTGCTGGAGTGAACAAGAAGCTCCAGGGCCCATAACAACCCTCCTTCCTATCTTTCCAACAAGAGGATATGATGCACACACAGTGCAAAGTTTACCCCCTTCGGGCAGCACACAAATAACACACTTTCAGTGCTTGGGTATACTGACCATCACTTTAACTGTAAGAGATAGCATACTCTTTGCTTATAGTCGGTATGGACAAACTAATAAAAGGAGAACGCAACTCATAATTTCACTCAATTCTCTTCTTGTTGAGAAGGTATGGGAACCATTTTGTAGCTATGTCATTACAAGGCTTCAAATCTCTATCTTTGGCTCAAACTTTGACTTCAAAGTCCAATTCTACCTATGCACACATCAATGTATTTGAGAATATGCCTGTTAGCCAGAGTTAGGCCAGATATAGATGGTGCAAATCTGGGCGGGTTCCTGCTGAATCGGCTGAGATTAGAACCATGTATGTGCAGGCTGAATGTAACAAAGTTGATCGGTCAACTTGGGTACACCCAGCCCGCTGGATTTACTTGCGATTATCACTAGCCACTGCTAGTGATAATTACCGTCTTCTCCTGGTAGGAACAGCTTCCCCTGCCCATCACCGGGAGAATACAGTGTCTTGGCAGGAGAGATTCCCATCAGCACTGTCTGTGTTGATGGGGGAATTGTGCGAATTCCCGTGGTTGCAGGAAAGAAATTTGCAGTCTATGGCCTGCCTTAGGAACAACTTTGTTTGTGACTTATCCAATGTTCGAATACTAGCACCTGACGATTGTGTCCATTGCATAAGTTGATCCCTAACGAGCTTTGTACATACTCGAATTTCAAAACTGTCACTATGCCAATTTATTCTATGACTTGTCAAATGTGCATACTGTACTGTTTGAATAATTGCCTCCACTAAAACATTTCTTGAATATATTCAGCTCTGGCCAGGTGCTGAAACCTTTGCAAACGTATTAGTAAATCCTTCAAAGTTTCCTCTAATGCAAGTGATCAAGTAAGTAACTATCAAGAGGTAATAATACTGTCATAATGGAAGTCAATAATTGGTCAGTCACAGCATTAAACCGTACGCAAATCAGCCAATTTAAAGGATATCTACACCTTCAATACAGATTCTTTGTCTGCAACCAGGTGCCGAGAAAGTGACCCCTGGCAACCAATAGTGGGAGCTCTGGGAAAGTTACTTATTCAACCCAATATAGCGATCATCAGTCTTCCAACACAGTCATCTAGTGGCAGCCAAGAGAAGCTTATTTTCTGCCAGAATAGCATGAACAGGAATGCTGGAAAATTGTTAGCTCTATAGTTGTCCCATACAGGAGAAAAGAATTGATACAGTCATAGGCCAGATAACGAACAGAAGTTCATAGAATGGTTGATGCAAACTATTTAAATGACCTTGCTTTTTAGACCTGTTCTTGGGGTTATTTGAGGTGCTGATTTAGAAACTTGCATTGCCTAGACTGCATCCGCTCCAGTTTCTTAGATATGGTCAAATTTATATGTTTTTTGTCTGTTTTGGAAAAGATCTTGCTTGATCAACTTGTTCTTCTACTACAGAGTTTGTGTTTTTAAGTACAAGTAAACAGATATAGCAAGAGTGTTTATGTACTTCCAACTGAAATTTTACATCGGATTCTAAAGTGCAAGTTATTAGCTGTATTATGGATATGGTCGTATAGGAAGTGTGTGTATTTTGACTCTCATTTCATTTTTGCACACCGAGCACCGTAGAGGTTATGGCTACTTCACGGTGGTGCTGCCTGAATCATCCCAACGTATTTTGCTATATTTGCATCCTGATTTTTGACGGGTGACCAGAATGAAGAGTGGTATATGGCATATATACTGTATGTCAAAAACTAGAGCGGAGAGGGAAAAATTGGTGCCATTTTTTTGGAATGAGCGGGTCAAATATACTCAGAAAAAGGTCCAACATTCGAGGCACCAAAATGTGTGTTGGCTTGTGTTATTCATCAACAACTCCTGCATCAGGATCTCTGCACTAGAATTCCCAGCTCTGACACAACCACTATAAATTGGCTCATTTTCACTGCTGAATTTTCTATTCATTTTCTGTCACAGAAGATGCAGTTTCAGGAAGGGTGGATACTGGAATCGGGGGATAGATTTGGCCACAAAACCCCTGAGAGACAGAAAAGGCAAGTGGGCGAGTCATTCCACCAGGGTCCAAACATACTCAAAATAGTAATACTAAAAAACACAGGAATGGCGCTGTCTCTATTACATCTATTTGACTTCACCTTGTAAAATGGATTTCAGACATATATAAATGATCTAGGTGAGCATTAAATATCATATGCTTGAAAAATTGTGCTTAGAAATTGCTGTAAACCATAAGACTTTTGTAAAGCGCTAAATACACAGTGTTTCCATCATGCCTCAGACGACGTCCGATGACGAAATGCGTTAGGCGTGGCCGAACGTAATACGTCACTTCCGGTTTTTCCGAGTCCACTGGTGGAACGCAGAGCGGGCAGAGAGGAAGGAAGGAGGGCCAACTTTCCTCAAGCAGGAGGAGCCTGCTAGCTCTGACAACTGGAAAACGTTGCTTCATATGTTTTTAAACTTTTAAATAAACTTACCCCTGTTTGGAAATATTACACTATCGAGGACCTCTGTTTCTCTATATACTGCATGGAACCATTGGGCTAGCTGTGAATGGCCGGAGTAGGTGATTTGGAGCAGACCCTTCTACACAGAGTGGATGAACGGCGTGGATCCCTGCTTACCCATTGAGGACCAAAAGACCCCATTTACCCAAGACGCAGTACCCCTGCAGGGATAGGAAGATTCTGGTAAGTGAGGGCACATCAGGGGGAGCACGAGTGGATATCACCCCCCATGTCACATTGGATATCAAAGGAGCACTAAAAATCACGCTTTTTGCACACACCAGAGTTCTCACAAGAAAGAAAGCAAGCTGTAGGACTTTCTATTATTGCAATCTCTTGTTTGGTTGACTTTTTTACTAGTTTTCTTCATTTTTATAATTTAGCATAAAAAATTGATTTACTGACTTTTACGGACTTTTCATAGATTCACATTACTGTGGTGGAATTATTGCGCACTTAGCACTTTACATAAGTTTTATGGTTTATATATTTAATCACTAAAGCACTATTTTAGAGTATGATATTTATTGTTCACCTAGATTATTTATATATGTTTTGTAATCCATAATGGAAACACTGTGTATTTAGCACTTTACAAAAGTCTTATGGTTTACAGCAATTTCTAAGCACAATTTTTCAAGCATATGATATTTAATGCTCACCTAGATCATTTATATATGTCTGAAATCCATTTTACAAGGTGAAGTCAAATAGATGTAATAGAGACAGCGCCATTCCTGTGTTTTTTAGTATTACATTTCACTCTTCCCTTTTGGGGAGGGGGGTTCTGGAAGGCAGCAGTCCCAAAACTTGGTTTATTGTTCCTAGCGCGGGTATATATTATACATACTCGAAATAGTAGTTTAGAATGGACCCAACCCTTTAAAGCTTCAGCTAGTGGACAAATCAATGACCGTTCTGCTTAACATCTTTATATGGGTAAACTAGAGTAGAACCCCATCTTCACAAGCCAGGTCTCAGAACACAGTTAAGAAACACATCTTCCTCCTACAATATGAAGATGCCATTACAGTGATGAAAATAATTTTTTGATCCCTTGCAGATTTTGTAAGTTTTCCAAAAGAAATGAAGGGTCTATTATTATTATCATAGGTGTATTTAAAATTATAGAGACAGAATATCAACTAAAAATCCAGAAAAAACACGATACAAATGTTATAAATTGAGTTGCAGTTCAGTGAGTAAAATAAATATTTGATCCCCTACCAACCAACAATAATTTTGGCTCCCACAGACTGGCTACAGTATGTGCTCATGTGGTACACAGATTAGTCCTGTCAATCTAAGGTGCTCCTCACAACAAATTGTTATATGTATAAAAGGCACCTGTCCACAGAATCTTTCATCCATTCAAACCTCACCATCATGGGAAAGACCAAAGAGCTGTCAAAGGACATCAGGGACAAGGTTGTAGACCTGCACAAGGCTGGAACAGGCTACGAGACCATCAGCAAGAAGTTTGGAGTAGACATTGCAAATGAAGGAATACAAAATAACCATCAATTGCCCTCGGTCTGGAGCTCCATGCAAGATTTTTCCTCATGGGGTAAGGATGATCATGAGAAAACTAAGGGATCAGCCCAGGACTACATGGGTGAAGCTTGTGAATGATCTCAATGCAGTTGGGATCACAGTCACCAAACAAATTATTGGTAACACAATATGCTGCCAAGGAATGAAATCCTGTAGCGCCTGCAAGGCCCCCCTCATCAAGAAGGCACATGAACAGGCCTGTCTGAAGTTTGCCAATAAACATCTAAATGATTCAGAGAAGGATTGGGAAAAAGTGCTGTTGCCAGAGGAGACCAAAATTGAGCTCTTTGTCATTAACTCAACTTGCTGTGTTTGGAGGAAGAAAAATTCTAACTATGACCCTAAGAAGCCCATCCCTATAGTCAAGCAGAGGTGGAAACATTATGCTTTGGGGCTGTTTCTCTACTAAAGGTACAGGTTGACTTTGCCGCATTGACCGGCCAATGGACGGGTCCATGTATTATAAAACCTTGAATGAGAACCCTCTTCCCTCAGCCAGAACACGGCAGATGGACCGTGGATGTGTCTTCCAGCGTGACAATGACCCAAAACAAATGCAACAAAGGAGTGGCTCAAGAAGAAGCACATTAAGGCTATGGAGAGGCCTGACCAGTCTCCAGACCTTAATCCAATAGAAAAGTTATGGAGGGAGCTGAAACTTCAAGTTGCCAAACAACAGCCAAGAAACCTTAAAATGGGTGTGAACCCTCATAAACCAAGTTAAGTGAACAGCCACAGATGATACACAGAGATGAAACAAATCTCCCTACAAGCTTTACATATATATACTGTTTAGAAAGTGCACATTTGGTTAGAATTTTCACTTGCCCAATCCCCTGTATGTGTGGAGTATTACTAGACACCGTGAGGCAACTGATTGGAGGAAAGGCACACACCCACTCCCCCCCACACCCACACAGAGCTTGCCTCTGAATCGTGCAGCAGTCTGCTAATCTATTTATAGCAACCTACCCCGACACACACTTCTATCTCTGGGTCTTGTCAAAAGTTATCAGGCTGATAACATAGGAACGGAGCAGGACAGAGCTATGGGACTCTTTGAAGAGAGATAAGAAAACACTGCAGATAGTTGTGCCCAGCTCAAATTTCGTAAATCGGGTTTACATCCACTAAGTATTTAGAGACGATCTGTAAAGAAGAGTAGACTAAAATCCCTCCTGAGATGTGTGCAAACCTGGAAACCAACTTAAGAAAAGTCTTACCTCTGTGCTTGTCAACAAGGGTTTCTCCACCAAGTACTATATTTTATGTTTTGCTTGGGGATCAAATACTTGTTTTACTCACTGAACTGACACACAATTTATAACATTTGTATCATGAGTTTTTTCTGGATTTTTGGTTGATATTTTGTCTCGATCATTTAAAATACACCTATGATAAAAATTATAGACCCTAACTTTCTTTGTAAGTGGGCAAACTTACAAAATCTGCAGGGGATCAAATAATTATTTTCCCCACTGCATATAAGCTGACAAGTATGGTACCAGAAGTAGCCCATAAAAGGAGTGACATTACTTATCACAGCACAATCCCACATTCCTGGTGACTGCTTATTACTGGTTCAGATAAAAAAAAAAAAAAAAAAGAAAAAATGGGTTCATGCAAATAGCATAGAGGTACACTTTAACATGACAACATAAATGTGGCGGAAACAAAAATCTTCTTTGTTTGGGCCAATGACGACTACAAACCAGTCAGTACAAGCAAGATGAGTATTTTTTGTAATGTGAAATGATAGTATCACGAACTGTAGGGTTTTACAATTATACATATTTTACATAAATATAGAAATAGGAGTTAAAATCATTTATGTCAATACCCAAATTAAGTGAAAAAGGCAGGGAAGATTCTGCCGTGCTCAGTACACAGACGCCCCTACGGGAGTATCTTTTTCTTTCCAGCTACGCCATCTTTCCACAATACTCTTGCAGTGACCGCCACCATCTGCAGCACTAGAGAGGAATGATTCAGTGCTATGGCAGATGCCTTCCTCATCTCCACAAATGGGTTCCACATAGACAAGGTTTAGTAAGACGAGTGCTTTGAGTTTAGTGATGCGGCTTTGTGCTGTTACAGACTCCCACTGGAAAACGTGAAAAAGAACAGGACATTTACATTCACTGTAGTAAAGCAAAAAGAAAACCTAACTGCAATCAGATATTTACAAAGAAGAGACATTCAGAGCAGAGTGAGAGTCACAGTGACTCCGGGGAGGGGTGGGTGAGGTTGTAGGGCCTGGATAGAGACGTTGGTGAAAGAGAGACCAGGGTCATTCCCTGCTCGTACTGTCCTGTAATTCTGCTCCAATACCAGCCTCACCCGCAAAGTGCTTAGAACACCGTCGTCTTATTCACATTCTGCAGACACATCAGTAGGCTGTGATACGGGCTTCCCGATGCAGCCACCAACTCAAACACTGACTGGAAGGCCCTGCGGTCCAGCTCTTCATCAATCTGGTGCCTGTAAAAGTCTATAGCCACTAAACAAAACAAGTTGACGTCCACCGGTTCAGACTTGCCCATTCGGCTGATCACATGTGGAAGACTGAAAGAAGGGTTAAGGAAAATCCAAAAAACAACACAGAAAACATGGGGGCAAATATGTATAAGTGCAGCATTTGGTTACTAAAGGAATAGGCTGCTCACCTAGCAAAGTAGGACTAAAGGCAAAATGTTTTTTTATTTTGGATAGAGTAAGGGAGGGTTATAGCCCCTGTCAGTTTATTTTGGCTGTGCCCCATTGGGGAGATATACCTTCACTTCCTGTCCCATAGGCAAAACAGGAAGTGAGGAAATCCATGCAAATTAAAAAATATGTAAACCCAACACTTAATATTCCGGATATGTGCATGCTGTACCATGTACTTGTATGAAAAAGTCTTTTGTTCTCTTTGTATTGCTTCCTTTGTGTGAAATCCCTTGTGTTTGGTGTTCCTGCCAGATCTTCAGCTTTACTTTTAAAAACTGACTACATAAAGCAGGAGAACACACTGTGGTCAGTTCTCTAGCTGTGCTGGGAACTCAGCCTGCTCTCCTCCAATGATCAGACTTCTACCGACGCCTCCCATGCACAGAATTTCACTGGGAAGTTCAGTGTTAATTAACCACTTCAGCCCCGGAAGGATTTCCAGCTTTAGGACCGGAGCCCTTTTTTGCGATTCGGCGCTGCGTCGCTTTAACTGACAATTGCGCGGTCGTGCGACATTGTACCCAAACGAAATTTGCGTCCTTTTTTTTCCCACAAATAGAGCTTTCTTTTGGTGGTATTTGATCACCGCTGCGTCATTTCTGATCGCCGCTATAAACAAAAGAAGAGCAACAATTTTGCAAAAAAACCCAAATTTCTTACTTTTTCCTAAAATACAAATCCAAAAAAAAAAAATATACAAAAACATTTTTTTTCACCGTTTTTGGCCGATTTATATTCTTCCTCATATTTGTGATAAAAAAAAAATCGCAATCGGCGTTTATTGATTGGTTTGCGCAAAAGTGGTCGCGTTTACGGATGAGGAGAATTCATTTTTGGGGTTTTTATTTTTTTTATTTTTAATTAGTAATGGCGGCGATCTGCGATTTTTTGCGGTACTGTGATATTGCAGCGGACATGTCGGACCATTTTGACACTTTTTTGGGACCATTGGCATTTATACAGCGATCAGTGCTATAAAAATGCACTGATTACTGTGTAAATGCCATTGGCAGTGAAGGGGTTAACCCTCAGGGGGCGCTCTAAGGGTTAACTATGTTCCCTGGGCGTGTTCTAACTGTATGGGGACTGCCCTAACTGGGGAAGGGAAGTGGTCACAGCCTTCACGTACAGGAAGGCTGTGATCACAGCCCTTCCCCCTCACACAGAGCGGAGGTCCGTGTTTACATACACGGACCTCCGCTCCTTCGCTCCGGGGGGGCCATCACGGGTAGCCGGCGGCAATCGAAGCCGCCGCACCCGCTCCCTGGCCCCCCCGAACACAGTGAGCGTGCGGGCGCGCCTCCGGGGGCGCGCGCGCGCTCACTAAATTCGTTCCCGTAGCCGCCGTCATATGACGGCGGTTTGCGGGAACGAACCACTTTGCCGCCGTCAAATGCCGATCGGCGGTCGGCAAGTGGTTAATAGAAAAAAAAAAAAAAAGTTTTGCCTTTAGTTGTACTTTAATGTGTTCACTTCAAATACCCACAATGGCTTAGTGGTGAGGTACTAGGGTCCTTTGTTGTGATTCTCTGTTCTTGGTAGGTTTCCTCCAGGTATTCTGGTTTCCTCCCACAACGAAAAGACATGCTGGTAAATAAATTGTCTCCAGTATGTGTATGTATGCAAGTGAAGTAGGAATCTTCGATTGTAAGCTCCTGGGGGACAGGGACTGATATGAATGTACAATATGTAAATCGCGGTTTAAAACGCTATATATAAATACCTGTAAAAATAATTGTAATAGGACAAGTTCACCTTTGGGAACATGTTAAGGGTGAAACATGTAACATGCTCCCGTAGCCTCTCCCTGATCTCCCTTCTAATTGTGACAGTGGGCCGGGAATTTTCTCCCCGCACCCGCTGTCACAATTTCGAAAGAACGCAGCCATGTGAGGCTCCGCCCACACAGCCGCTTCATTCATTCACAGAGTTCTGCGAATGAACTACAAGTATTGACAGCCTTTGCGGCTGACAGCTTGTAGTTCTCAATGAAGTACCAAGGAACTGGTGAGCGCTCTAACAGTTCATGGATTCTTCCTGTCATTCAGTGGCAGCCTGTCTGTACAATGTACGGGCAGACAGCTCCACAGACTGCAGGAGCCAGAGATTGCACCCGTGATCTGCTGATTACAGGTGCAATGCTTTACAGGCTCCTAAGAAACAAAAATGTTTTTTTTTTTTTTAACCTGCAAAAAATGTGCAATTATTTTTTTTTTTAAAAGGTGCAACTTATTAGGGAAATTCAAATACCAGGATTTTTGCTTGGACACAATTGAGTGAAGAAAACATACCTTCACCTTATAAACGAAGCTTTGCTTAATAAACCAGCTTACTCTTAGGGCCAGTTCACACCACATGCAGTCCAGTGTGTTTTTTTTTTTCCTGCATCAAAAACGCATTGAAAGTAGGTTATTTGGTGTCCAATGGCATAGTTCACATCATTGCAGTCAGTTCCAGAAAAAAAAAAAATGATGTAGAACATGCTGCATTTTTCCTGCACTGGACTGTACTGGAACGAGGTAAAACGCATGTGGAATGCAACCGGAACACGCCAAACACACACATGCAGAAACTCATACGAAACATTCAGTATCTCACAAAAGTGAGTACACCCCTCACATTTTTGTAAATATTTTATTATATCTTTGAATGTGAAAACACTGAAGAAATTACACTTTGCTACTATGTAAACTAGTGAGTGTACAGCTTGTATAACAGTGTAAATTTGCTGTCCACTCAAAATAACTCAACACACAGCCATTAATGTCTAAACGGCTGGCAACAAAAATGACTATACCCCTAAGTGAAAATGTCCAAATTGGGCCCAATTAGCCATTTTCCCTCCCCAGTGTCATGTGACTTGTTAGTGTTACAAGATCTCAGGTGTGAATGGGGAACAGGTGTGTTAAATTTGGTGTTATCGCTCTCACTCTCTCATACTGGTCACTGTAGGCTCAACATGGCACCTCATAGCAAAGAACTCTGAGGATCTGAAAAAAAGAATGGTTGCTCTACATAAAGATGGCCTAAGTTATAAGAAGATTGCCAAGACCCTGAAACTAAGCTGCAGCACAGTGGCCAGGACCATACAGCGGTTTAACAGGACAGGCTCTGCTCAGAACAGGCCTCATCATGGTCGACCAAAGAAGTTGAGTGCACGTGCTCAGTGTCATATCCAGAGGTTGTTTTTGAGAAATAGATGTAGGAGTGCTGCCAGCATTGCTGCAAATGTTGAAGGGGTGGGGGGTCAGCCTGTCAGTGCTCGGACCATACGCCGCACACTGCATCAAATTGGTCTGCATGGCTGTCGTCCCAAAAGGAAGCCCCTTCTAAAGATAATACACAAGAAAGCCCGCAGTTTGCTGAAGACAAGCAGACTAAGGCCATGGATTACTGGAACCATGTCCTGTGGTCTGATGAGACCAAGATAAACATATTTGGTTGAGATGGTGTCAAGCATGTGTGGCAGCAACCAGGTGAGGAGTACAAAGACAAGTGTGTCTTGCCTACAGTCAAGCATGGTGGTGGGAGTGTCATGAATGAATGAGTGCTGCCGGCACTGGGGAGCTACAGTTCATTGAGGGAACCATGAATGCCAACATGTACTGTGAGATACTGAAGCAGAGCATAATCCCCTCTCTTCAGAGACTGGGCCGCAGGGCAGTATTGCAACATAACGACCCCAAACACACCTCCAAAACGACCACTGCCTTGCTAAAGAAGCTGAGGGTAAAAGTGATGAACTGGCCAAACCCTATTGAGCATCTGTGGGGCATCCTCAAATGGTGGAGGAGCGCAAGGTCTATAACATCAACCATCTCAGTGATGACATTATAGAGGCGTGGAAGAGGACTCCTGTGGCAACCTGTGAATCTCTAGTGAACTTCTTGCCCAAGAGGGTTAAGGCAGTGCTGGAAAATAATGGTGGCCACACAATATATTGACACTTTGGTCCCAATTTGGACATTTTCACTTAGGGGTGTACTCACTTTTGTTACCAGCGGTTTAGAAATTAATGGCTGTGTTATTTTGAGGGGACAGCAAATTTACACTGTTATACAAGCTGTACACTCACTACTTTACATTTTTGCAAAGTGTAATTTCTTCAGTGTTGTCACATGAAAAGATAAAATATTTACAAAAATGTGAGGGGTGTACTCACTTTTGTGAGATAGTGTATCTGGAGTGCGTTTTTGTGATGTGAACCACCCCTTATGGTATCAACCCCATTAGATCAGTCCTGACCTTTCCTGTCAATAGTCAGAACCCATGATTTATCTATTCCAGGGTTTCTCCAGACGTTGCTAGGGGTTCCTTATGCAATGGTCAATTTCTGCCTCTCAGATAAATTCCCACTGACATAATTGATCTTTTTAGCTATCTGTAAGGGGGTAATTCTTCCCAATGACCACAAGTGTAAGGAGCATTCTTCCCATTGACTATCACACTAATGTATCATGAGTTGTAGATTTTTAGTTTTTAGCAGTGGTTCCCAGAGAATAACCAGAGAATTATTTCAAGGGTTCCTCAGTGTTGCAAAGGTTGACAAAGGCTGATCTATTCCAATGAACTACTGAGGGTTATGCATGGACTTTAATATTTTCCTTCAGTGGCAGTTAGAAAACATGTAGCTAGGAGCACTGGCAAGAACAGAGGTTTCACAAATTAATACAAAGTATACGCAAAATAAATGTGTCTTGGTTTGTTAAGAATAGGTCAGATCACATTCAGGAATCCATCAAGCAAACAAAGAAAAGCCCTAAGGGTGCATAGATGTCCTCACCACTGTACATACCTGCACATGACTTGACAATAAGGCTAAGTTCACACTGGTGGGGAGTTTACCGCCACTCTAAAAAGCAATCCACGTTGGTGCGTTTTTAAGGGTTGAGGGGAGCATGCATAGTAAAGTTGGGTGGAGTTTGTAGATGTTCAGATGGCCATACTGATATCTCTTGAATGCATGTTTATTCCCCCAACTTGCAAGAGGAATTTTACATTGCAATACCGAACGGCAACCGCAGGCCAAACTTTTGGCACTCAGTAGAGGCACAGTCCTATTGACATCACTGGGCATGCTTGACAAATGGAATCCTTGCCAAATGGGACATGCCGAGTTAAAATTGCTGTGGCAATGTGGATGGACCTGAGCGGTTGCCATATACATTTTTAGATAGGTAGCCGGGGACAGCCAAACCACTTGTTTTTATCGCCTCTTTGCTGCCCGTTGTGTACGTCTTATGGTGTCATTCACACCAGTGCGCTCTCTCTTTAAGGCATAAAATGATTCAGAATTTCTCCTGTCATTTCACTTCTAAGTGCTTTTTGAAGGCTAGATTCACACACATGCGATTCAGGAACTGGTGTATAATCACAATGGTTCCCAGCCCACAGACAAAACTCTTTAGCAGATGAACGGGGTTGCTATACATTTATTAATAGCATCCCAATGCTTGGAAAAATGCAGTGCGTTTACAGATGTGAGAAACCAAATGGTGCCACAGCACCATGCAGTTCCGTGCAGCTGCCCTGCACAAAATGCACAGATGTTAACCTATACAAATTCACGCTTATATAGCTCTTTGCTTAGAATATCTATTAAAACTTTTACATATGTGAACTATTGACCAGAAAAATCAGTTGAAATTACAAATGTAAAGCAGTCTAAGCACATATAAAAATCACTACAAAGAACTAAATTGTGAATAATGAAAATGTACAGGTGTATTTTTTAACCGCTTACCACCCGTCCACAGTACATTTACTGTGGGCAGGTGACACGGGCAGGCTGGATCACGTACATGTATGTTATTCAGCCTGTTCGTTGAGGGGTGTGCAGCACGCTGGTGGATTGTGGCTTCTACCACCTGGAAATTTGATTTTATTGGATATGTTTTACAACAGAATGTAGAAAATATTTTTATTCTATATTTTATATAGCAAGAAATAAAAATGCCGGTGGTGATCAAATACCACCAAAAGAAAGCTCTATTTGTTTGAAACAAAATTATATTTGCATACAGCGTTGCACAACAGCACAATTGCCAGTTAAAATAGCACAGGGCTGAATAACAAAAAAAAATTCCCCGGTCATGAAGGGGATAAACCTTCGGGAGGTTGAGTGGTTTAAGGAAGAGGTTTGACTGAGCATAACAGGCTGAAAATCTGTCAAAGGGCCATTCTAGTCCTACAATCTGCAAACTTCTCTGAGTATGAATGTTTTGTGAGGTTTGACTTTCATATACAGGCGGTCCCCGGGTTACAAACAAGATAGGGACTGTAGGTTTGTTCATAAGTTGAATTTGTTTGTAAGTCGGAACAGGTACATTTTTTAAGTGTAGCTTCAGCCAAAACAAATATTTTTAAGCTTTTTGGATAGCATAGGGAAGGGTTAACACCCTTGTAATGTTTGTTTTGCTGTCTATGTTTCTGTTCAGAAGATTTCACCTCAATGTCCCAATGATAATTGGATTTTGAAAATTTTGGGTTGTTGTGGAAACAAGGATTGGTGATAAAGCATCAGTGGAGACACCTTTTTCCCATAATGACTCTTACAGGAGTGAATTCCCCTTCCTAGGGGGAGATTTCCTCTCATTTCCTGTTGTCTCCCTCCGTTTGTAAGTAGGAGTGGTTCATAAGTCGGATGTTCATAATTAGGGGACTGCCTGTACCTAGATTATGAGTTTTGATTATGTAGAAACTGAAATTTCCTTGGGGAAATTGGATATGAATAGCTCCATCCATTACAAAGTACTTATCCCCATCTCCTCCTAGGAGCTCTAGTTGTTCACTTATCCTTATTATAAAGAAATCCCAAAGGATACATTGCAGAAATCCACTTGCTGGTAGACGCACTGACAAAAAAGCAGGAGAGGCTCCACATTGCCATGGCCACCGGAGTTCTCTGTGTGAAGTTGGAGAGAGAGAGCATCACCCAGTCACGTACCATGGAGGACTGGCCAGTGGCATGAAGAGTCTGGAACACCTGCAACAGAGAGTTCAACAGTGAAGCCAAAGATGTAATATGGCAGACATTACGGCTGTGCCATTCCAGCTCCAGAGGAACCACCAGGTGGAAAAATCAGCAAGATGCCTTTAAATGCCTTGCCTTTAAACTGAACCTGAGCTTTGCCCATGCTGGAAAAAACAACAGGTTCACTTTAATGGCAGTCAAACCCAACAGCTTATACTCACCTTCCCTTCACTTCACTTCCCTGCCACCATGGGTGAAAGTAGCTCACAAGTAAAGGGGAACATGTCACTTACTCTCATTGGCCGTTTAAGTAGCAGTGTTATCATATGGGGTAGGGTGATAGTTGGACCTCACGTAGAAATGAAAACCAACATACACATGTATATTGTTGGGAGCGGCAAATTCATGAAAACCCTGTCTCATTTCCGTTTTTAGTAGCAATGCATGTGACTCTCATTTGCAACTCTTTTACTGTATGGTGCTATTGTTGCAACAAATTCATACACAAACACGGCCATATAGGTCATAAGAAAAGTGGGATAAGGCTGGCCATACGTTCTACAGTTTTCTTGTACAATTCTCCTTTAGATTTACCAAAACCATATAAAATTAGGTCAAACCTAAACATTTTCAATTTGTATGTAACCAGGAGGGCCCTAGCACTACATAAATTAAGTTAGATCTAAAGGAAAATGAATAAGAAAATTGTATAATGTATGGCCAGCTTTAGACTTCTTCCATGCTGTAGAACATTGTTGATTGTCTCTCATGTGTAACTATTGTTTCACATACTTGAGATAATTGTACAATGAATTTTGTATGTACGTTCCTCTGGAAGTGATATTTGATACGTTTCTATTACTCTACTAACTTATATAGTTATAAACAATAGATTCTCTGCCTCTTAGGGCCCATTCACACAGGGGTGATCCGACTGCTAGGCGACTTTCAGCATGACTTTCAGAGTGACTTCAGCGCGACTTACAACACGACTTCATGCCAAGCGACTTTGCTGTGGCCAATCAGAGAAGGGAGGGAGAGGGTTGCCCTGAATAAATTATATTCTTTTCACTGTGAAGTTGCTTCTATATAGATGGGGGGATCCGACTTGGAGGCGACTTCCATTAAATTCTAAGTCGGATAGAAGTCGCCTTGAAGTAGTACAGGAAGGGCCGTTTCACACCTAGGCGATCGGACTTATCACCCCCAAGTCCCTTGATATCCGAAATTCCATTGAAATGAATGAATGAATGTCTTAATATATACTACTGAAGTTGCTCCGACTTCAAGGCGACTTCAGAAAAGGTTCCTGTACTACAAGGCGACTTCTATCCGACTTGTGCCCATAGAATTCAATGGAAGTCGCCTCCAAGTCAGATCCCCCATCTATAATAAAGCCACTTTACAGGAAAAAGAACATTTTTGAAGGCAACCCCCTACCTCTCCTCTCTGATTGGTCACAGGCAAAGTTGCCTGGTATGGAGTCGCATTGCAAGTCGCATTGCAAGTCGCCCGAAGTCGCCTTGAAGTTGCTTTCAAATCGCCTAGCAAAGTCGTCCTCCAAGTCGGATCGCCTACGTGTGAACCGAGCCGAACCTTTTCTGAAGTCGCCTTGAAGTCGGAGCGACTTCAGTAGAGTCAAATCAATAGTCAGGATGCAGCGCTGTTAATACTAATACATATGACATGGGTAAAAATGTTAAAAACAAAGTCCATATATTGTAGAAGATGAACACCACCAATGCCACTATGGAGAATCAATACGCATGCAGTAATTCAGTGCAGACCTTCACCATTGACCGCACTAGCCGCTCACCTCATTCAATGGATTCTCATTACAAGAATCAATAAAAGCTTTGTGCCCCTTCCTTGGGAGTTCACCATCTGTACTGGTCACTCTGACTACTCTAATCACAGATGATATTGAAATGAAGTTAGTTTGGCAAAGCCAATGAAACTCAAGACAGTCAATGACTCCATGTGATTGCTTGCTTTTGTGTTTGCTGGCTTGTTGAACAAAATCTTAAGGTGTATTATCCCACAGATGCAGAGTGCAAGGCTCAAAGATCCGCTTCACATGGTGCAAGTCTGAGAATGGAAGAGCTGCCAATCCAATGGATACAAAACCGTCTAGTGATCACTAAAGCTTAAAATCACGTGTCAAACACAAGGCCCGCCAGGCCATTTCGTGTGGCCCCCCCCCCCCCGAACCTCTCCTGCATCTGTGGCACCCCCCTAGTCTCCGCCCCCAACTTTACATAGCAGTCAGCAGCAGAGGGGACCAAATGGGTATTTGCAGCCGCAGCAGCCCCCCTGGTCTCAGCATTCAGTAGACTAGCAGTTGACTACAGCCCTCCACTGGTCCTCCTCCAGACCCTGCACTTTCTGCTTCCTGGTAGCAGCACAATTTAAGGGTGGATGGTATTATGATCTAACGGGGGGTGAGAGACTCTTGACTTCTGATGGTGAGGGGGGTGTGCTCTGGACATTTGCTTATAATTATAATACTACAATTCTATGCCAATTTAAAAGGAGGGTCGTACACCGCTGGTATCATCCACAAGAAACTTTATTGGACACTGCTCAGAGAGAACACCATAACAAAACCATGTTCTGTCTGAACAGTCTTCAATAAAGGTTGTTGTGGAGGATACCAGTGGTGTATGACCCTCCTTTTCATACTTGCTACTGGAGTGGGAGTGGGCTCTGCACTGGTTTGCACCTACTCTTCACAGCTTAATTCTTAAAGTGTTATTAAACCCAGGACCCTGCATTCACTATATCTGGTCTCCCGCAGTACACAGAACATGGTAATGCAAATATTTTAGTAAATATAAACTGCTAAATACCTTTTCTCATCAGCAGTATATAGCAGTCTTGTGACTTCTATCAGTGTCCTGCTTAAAGCGATACTAAAGGTTTGTTTTTGTTTTTTTTTTATCAATATTAAAAATAACAAACATGTCATACTTACCTCCTCTGTGCAGCGGTTTTGCAGAGTGGCCCCGATACTCCTCTTCTAGGGTGCACTAGCGACGCCCCTGGATCCTCCTCTTCGAGTGCCCCATCAGTGAAGCGCTTTCCCTGGGGGCACTCATGTGGGTGCAGGACTTGGCCCCACCCCTGGCTCCCATGTCACTGGACTTGATTGACAGCAGCAGGAGCCAATTGCTGGTGCCGCTAGGGCACGGGAACGATCGGGCTCAGGTAAGTAAAGGGCTTGGAGGGTCTGCTGCAATAGAAAAGGTTTTTCCCCTTAATGCATAGAATGCATTAAGGGTAAAAAAAACGTGACGGTTTACAACCACTTTAAAGCTTGTAGGAGTTTTCATTCTCCTTTGACAGTCCTATGAGGCTGCAGGACCCCTGACCCTGTGTCTGGACAGTACTGATTGGCCCTGTGCTGATCACATGCATCCTCCCAAGAAAAAAAAAAAAAAACTCTCTAGCAATACACACCAAACTGAGCATGTGCAGAGTGACTCCAAAGGCTCTGTCTTATCAGGAGATGGATTGAGGACAGTGGAAGAAGGGGAGGATCAGAAAAAAGGATCAAACAGCCTTTTTACACAATGCGGAAGGTTAACTCCTTAGGCTCCACAGTGTGTATAATAAGCATGCTTTCCTGCATATACAGACTGATTTTACTGTTGTAGGTTTAGTAACACTTTAATTCATCACTAAAAACAGTAAAGATGCAGAGGCAATTAATATATGATAAAGAGTAGGGCAACCATAATGCTAATGCGGCCCGCAATGAAATGAGTTTGACACCCCTGATCTGTATTATGGAATCAGGATCTCCTTTCTCCTGCTGGTGATCCTTTCAGTGATGCAAGGTGTTAAACTGAAGTCAGCACCATTACTGGCACATTTTTGTTGCATGCACAACCATCATCTGTGTATTGTCTATTAAATAGTCAGACTTGTCTCCCTCAGTGCACACAGGAACTCTGGTGTAGATCCAGCTTTTCTTTACAGTGCAGCAAATCATGTGGGCATATGTATTTGCCCATGGTTAATAAGCTGTGGGTAACAGGGTAACAATTATATTGTTATAGTTGCCTGTGGAGATGAATATGCTTTCCCTATAGAATGTGCATGTGTGGGAAGGACCCCTAAGGGCTGCCTAGCCCTGTTACTGTGAAAAGCGGATATTATGGTGTTAACTTATTCTGAAACACTTGGCCAGGCAATGTCACACACAGCATGCCCTTCTGCTGAGAGAACTCAACTAAACTCCAATTTCCAACACCTTGGTGCACACTCTGCAGGAATCAACAGGGTCAGATATGCAGACTCCAGGATACTCTGAGGCTCTGTCTGTATTTCTGCTCAAAAATATAACTCCGATAGATGATAAAGAAACTATATATATAGCATAGTTTACAATAAGGCCTTATTCTTACAAAAGAACTACGATGTTTAATGTTTTTTGAAAATTGCACATGTAAAAGAGGTCAGCTTAATGTAAATCATAACTGTTATTAAAGAGACCCCGATGGCAAAAAAAATATCCCCGATTTTAAATGCTTACTTGCAGCATTTTCTATTCCGTAAAATAGTTTGTATTAACTTGCAGAGTGCCTCTGAATTTGCTAGCTAATTTGACTACTCCAGAAAGATTTGCTTTCCTTACACAGCCCCCTCCCTACTTGGACACCACAGTCCTCTCCTCTTATAGGAGTAGAATTATTGCTTGTGCTGATACTGAAAAACGAGGAAAATGAACTGGGATTTTTAAGGCAGTGCACCTTACATAAAACACAATTCCTTTATTCAAAGTTAACGCATAAAAATTAGTGGTGCACTGAATGTAAATTTTGGTGCTGAAACCGAAAATGCACTTAGCCGGAAGCCAAAAATGGAAAATGATAGTTTTTAAAAAATATTTATAATTTTTATATACAATTGCCTGGGTACCGATAGGTGGCACTCGGGCTTTCACACTGGGGAGGATTGAGAGGCAGTTTTCAGGTGCTATTTTTAGTGCTAAAGCGCCTGTAAACTGCCTCCGTGTGAAAGGGGTCTTAAAATAATACTTTGTGGCCCACCGAGTTTCAAGGATCATATAAATTTCATCACGACTCTTTCTTTATTCTCCATATAGTACATCTTTGAGGACTCACTGTGTTGCCCCGTGTCTTCTTATAATCCCTGAGACTGAATAGTTTCCTATCTACACTGGGATCACCATAGAGGTATTTGTAGATCGCCATCATATCTCCTCTAAAGCGTCTCTTCTCCAGGGAGAAGTAGTTTCGTGATTTTAGTCATTCATCGTAATTGAGGTCCTTATTAATTTAATTGCCCTTCTCTGGACTCTTTCCAGTTCCAGCACATCCTTCCTGAGGACTGGTGACCAGAACTGGACAGAATACTCCAGATGTGGCCGAATCAGAATTGTATTAAGTGTCAGGATTATGTATATTTTGTACAACAAATGTACATGTATCTAATGCAGATATGCAGCCATTAACAAAACTTTATGTTTGTTAAAAATGAAAAGGCTAAATACCGTTTCTGGCACTGCAGCTGTGCGGTCACGTGACCCCATGTGCTGGCCGGCCCTGGTCTACGGAGAGAAGCGGGAGGGGCAGAGACTCCCCTGTGCCAGCAGAGGGGAATCTCCGCCCCTCCTGCTTCTCTCCATAGATTGGGGCCAACCAGCACAGGGGGATCATGTCATCGCACAGCTGCAGTGCCATTAACAGTACTTCGCTTTTTCATTTCTAACAAACACATACAGTTGTGTTAATGGCTGCATATCTGCATTAGATGCATTCAAATGTGCTGCATTATGCAGCGGAATAGAGGTAGAGGTGGAGGGGTGGGGAGGAAACGCTTTCATGCTGACAGGGAGGAGGGGAGAGAGACTGCTAGAGGAGGACAGGAGAGCTGTGGATTACGGAGGCATGTAGACTGACCATGGTAGTCAGGGCTCAGCAGCCATGATTATTGTGGTCAGCTGAGGCAGGGGGACACAGGAACTGGCAGGATCAAACAGGTTTATTACAAGTTAGAAAGAGAAGAATTGTACATCACAGACACTGTGCTGTTATTCATGCCTTAAAGGAACAGGATCTTCAGTTTTTTTTTTTTAGGCTTACAAACACTAACTTTGAAGAAATTGTGTTTTATATAAGATGCTGTGCCTTAAAACCCCAGTTCATTTCCCTTGTTTTTCAGTCCGATTAGCCTTTTGGGGATGTGGCACTATATTTTGTTTTATTACGTCGGGTTCTTTCCCCTCCTACATAACCTTTTTAGAACTGTCAGGTTAGAAGTGAATGGGAATACTATAGTGTTGCCTAAATGGCAACAGTCTGCTGTGTGTGTTGACATCACATCCAAGATGGAGGGGCCCAGCAGCAGTCTCAAGGCTTTTGGATGTCTACAAAAGTAAAGTTCTTACAGGTAAATAGCATGCATAAAATACAATAAATGAATAGCATGGCAACTGGATCTCTTTGATGTTTAAAAAATCTGGTTTATATGTTAATATGTGTCATTACATTTAGTTATGTTGTGCCTTGCTAATTTTTTTTATCCCAGTGCGAGTCTACCACACTGGGCCCGTCTGACTGTAAGTAATAGACTCTCTGCAGCTTTAAATGACGTGAAACACCAAATAAGATATGCTACTTAGGCTATAGGTGAAGAAAAAGGAGACCAGAAATGTACTTATATTAAAAGCAACTTAGTGAGCTTTTTCATGTGAATTGCATTCATAGGTCCACTGTAAAGAGAATACAGTGCAGTAAAAAATTGAAAGCGGCAATCATTGCTCTAAAAACAATAATGCTTTATAAACAATTAATTACTTTACATTCTGCACCTGTTCTACACACTTTTAAATGCTGCAAAGTTCAGATAGTAAAGCTAAATACCATCAAAGACTAAAGCCTTTCAGAGAACCCCTTTTCCCCCTGCAGTCCTTCAAAGCTTCCAGCACATGCACTTGGCAGTTTGGTGCTTTATATTCTAGCATTGATCTACAACTTTTGCAAGCCACTTTCAGATATCACAGTTATATAATGACCGATAAAACCACAAAACAGAGTAAATAAAGGATAAAAAGAGACAGCAATATATATATACATACATACATACATACATATATATATATATATATATATATATAT
>BLSH010477607.1:1338033-1355227 GCA_018402905.1 Glandirana rugosa
GAGTGCACACACCAAACTTGTGGCAAAAGTATACGCCCACCTTGAATACGTACGTAAGCGAATACACGCGCTCGAGCCGCCCTACCCCGCGAAATGTAAAAAAAAGAAGAAGAAATAAAATGTGAAATAAAAACGTGGCATGAAAAATATGTTTTTTATAAAACTAGTGAAAAAGAACATTATCTTTTTTCGTACGGTCCTGAAGAATTGGTGGAGTCCTGGCGGGTGGCAGTTTACTGCCGCCTCGCCAGGACGAGAAGGTCGCCCACCTGCAGTATACTGCAGGAGGGAAATTCGGCCCTAACGCGCGCTAGCCCGCGCGCGTAGGGCCGAGACAGCCACAGCCGCACAGTCGCGCGCAATCCCGGCTTAAAGGGAGGACGTCATATGACGTCCACCCGCTGGAAGAGCAGGACCGCTCCGCCGTCATTTGACGGTGGGCGGTCCTGAGGTGGTTAAGAAGTCCTGGCATGCTTTTTTCTATTACAAGAAAAAGTGATCAAAATATTTTTTGTATAAAAAGTACGGTGCAAAAATAAAGTGTAAAATAAAGAAGAAGAAAAAAAATGTAAAGCGCCCCATCCCGCCGAGCTCGCGCACATAAGCGAATGCATGCATAAGTTCCACCCGCATATGAAAACGGTGTTCAAACCACACACGTGAGGTATCGCCACGATTTTTAGAGCGAGAGCAATAATTTTAGCTCTAGACCTCCTCTGTAACTCAACACTGGTAACCTGTAGGAATTTTTAAACGTCGCAGATGGAGATTTCTAAGTGCCAAAGTTTGTCACCATTCCACGAACGGGGCAATTTTGAAGCATGAAATGTTGGGTATCATTTTACTCAGCGTAACATTATCTTTCGCAGTATGGAAAAAAAAATTGGGCTAACTTTACTGTTGTATTATTTTTTAACTCAAAAAAGTGATTTTATTCCGACAAAATTGTGCTTGTAAGACCACTGTGCAAATACGATGTGACAAAGTATTGCAATGACCGCCATTTTCTCTATTGTGTTAGAAAAAATATATAATGTTTGGAGGTTCCAAGTAATTTTATAGCAAAAAAAAAAAAAAAAAAGATTTTAATTTGTAAACACAGACTCTCAAAAAGAGGCTCAGTCTTGAAGTGATTAAACAAAAAGCTATGTTCTTTTAACATTCACTGTATGATCTAAATCCCAAAAAGGAAGCATTGAAACTCATACAGTGTAATGCATAAAAAGCTTTGTCATCGTACACCTTTAATCAATAGGATCTGAAAAGAACCATTTGGTATGTCATTCTTTGCTTTAATTTTCATATTTGCAGTACAAGATGAAAGAGAACACATGAATGCAGTGTTAGGCGCCAGGTTACTGTTAAAGGATGGCTTTTATATAATCATAATATACAGTATATGTACATTACTTAAGATGAAGGCTTAGCAGATGATCAGTATGTGTAAGGCTACTCTTTTTTTTTTTTTTTTTTATCAGAACTGGCGCCTGTGGGCTGCATTTGTCACTTTGCTTTACATTTAACTGGTCACAGCGTCCTCCCCTATATGTTTAACGCGGTTGCAAATTCAAATACAGATTACTGCCAGCCCCTCTGTAACATAAATGTAAGCATAAGATAGTGTTGCCTTAGCGAGATGTGATGTGATCTGTAGAAGTAGTAGAATTATAGATGTAGTTTAATTCTGTGTTGTTAAAAATATAGTAATCAATATCAGTCATGCACATATGTTCTTTCATTAGCATTTGAAAAGGACAAGACCAGCTCATAGGCCAGGAGTTGACACTTAGATGACAAAAGTTCCCCATCAGGGTAAACAGATTGTCACCTTCTGTAGCTTCAAACAAAAGTCCTAGTCTTCTTGGCTGCAAGGAACCACAGGGGGCATTTCGCATGGCTCCACACGGTCTACAAAAACGTAAGAGATCTAAGGAATACATTTTATCTCTCATAAAAGCTGAAATATTAGCAGCAGATAGATCAAAATAATTCCTTTTGATCATACACGTGATGGGTTACAAATACGTGTCAACCTGTATTTGTAGCATGGGTAGATTCCTAGCAAAACACACAAAACAGTTAGATGTCGCCTGGTTGCGGCAGCCAGACTGTTTGGCACTTTCGCGATCGGAACAATGTGCTGGTGTTGGAAATTCTATCCATGACCCAGTGATCAGCGCCATTCTGGTCCAATTCGAAGCTGGTCATTTCAGAACACGAAACATCCTGTGTGCTGGGACAGGAACATCCACCAGGGTTGATTAGCCAGGGGCTAATGTCCAGCCCACATCCATATTTCAGTCAATTTGGGAGCCTGAGATTTGGACGGTTTTCTCTCACGAAGCCAGTTCCAAACTGGGGAGTCCCCTATGTTCCAGTATGCTTCTACTAAAGGATAAACTTTGGGAGAGTTTATTTCTGTTTTTTTTTTTTATCCATTTTTATTTTCATAGCGAAATGTCAATTGTATGTATTGTATCTGTTTATCTTTTTGTATTTTTTGTAACTACCTTTTTCTTTGTATATATTTCTAATGCACTGCCCACTTTCGGGATATTAAATTGTAAAATTAATAAGTGACTTCTGTGTACAAAGCTAGGACTCCAATCTCTAAAGAGATTGTTCTTGTATTTTAGTGCCTAAATACTTGGTCTAAGCTACGTGTCAATCGGTATGCAATTGCTCTGCGTGTTGGCAGATTGCATGCAGATTGTGAGCCAACAGACCTGCCAGACGGAGATCTGTGTGTGGTGGCCCAGCAGACCAGTCTGCGGACAAACTGTTGGGTGGTGGCAGGCTATCGTTTATTGTGTGTCTGGATAGTGGGAAGAGTGATTAGCACAGGGGTTCTGGTTTGCAGAATAGCTGGAGAAACCCTAGAAGTGTGTACTAATTGCTAAACTTCTCCCAAACCCTTAGAGTGCACCAGATTGTATGTAAGATTCATATGTGCCTGTGTGTGGTCAGCCAGCTGGATTGGAGTCTCCCTCTAGTGGTGGCTGTGAAAGTACAGTGAAGTCTTACTGCTCAATATAAGTTCCCCCTTATTCCCTCATATAACCCCAGTCACTGAACCAGGTCACGGTGGGCGTGCGTAGCCGTGACACCCTCTGTTCTATTAAGCCATCCAACACTGTACAAGTTTTTATAAAACTGTGCCTGTAAATACCTTATTTCAGCTTGATTTGCGACGCAGAGCCGAATCGCAAAAAATACTTTGGCCCTACAGTGGGAAATTCTTCCGGGGGTGAAGTGGTTAAGGGGGACACAGGAACAGGCAGAATCAACCAGGTTTTTTACAGCATAGATAGGGACAAATTAGACAGCACAAGCAGTGGGCTGTTCAACCTGCTTATAAATGAAAAGGATCTCTTTTTTTTTTTTTTCTCTTTTTTAGGGTTACAACGCCTTTAAGAGCAGGAAACTAGCCATTTGTTTAGAAAGCTATAAGATCCCCTCCTCTATATATGTTGAAACTTTCTAGAAAGTATGCTTTGCCACGGTCTCTACACTGAGTCGGCTTTTAACCACTTCCCGCCCGTAGGCTGTCTATTGACATCCTGGACTTTGAGTGGTGATATCTGAATGATGCCTGCAGCTATAGGCATCATCCAGATATCATTCTTTCCGGCTGGTGATTCTGTGCATCGAAAGAAGGATCATAGCGGCAGTTCAGCTGCTTGATAGTTCTTACAAGCAGCGGGAGGGGACATCCCCCACTCCTTCTCCGGACTTGCCTGTACGATCGACGACCCATAGGTTGATCAGAGAGCAGGTGGTCACCAGTCATCTCTATGATCCTTGGAGGCCCGGGCACGACGTCCTGTCCGGGCCGGCTTTAGTAAACAAAGCCGTGGACGCGGCTGGAAAGGCCGGGATTGCCCAATTTTTTTTCTGATCTCTTTCCATCTCTGCATAAGAAGAGTACCTGTTACGCACTGTTCCCATTACAAGGGATGTTTACATTCCTTGTAATAGGAATAAAAGTGCTAAACATATGTAAACTGCCCACATATGTAAACGGCATTCAAACCACAGGTGAGGTATCACTGCGTGCGTTAGAGCAAGAGCAACAGTTCTAGCCCTAGACCTTCTCTAACTCTAAACAAGTAACCTGTAAAAACTTTTAAAGCGTTGCCTATGGAGATTTTTAAGCAACAAAGTTTGGCGATATTCCACGTGTGTGCGCAATTTTAAAGTGTGAAAGGTTAGGTATCTATTTACTCGGCGTAACATCATTTTTTATAATAAACAAAAAAAATTGGGCTAACTTTGTGTTTTTTCTTTTTTTAAATTCTTGAAACTGTCCCCCCCAAAAAAACGCTTTTCAAAAATTCCTACGCAAATACCGTGTGATATAAAAAGTTGCAACAATTACCATTTTAGTCCCTAGAGTCTCTGCTAAAAAAACATATATAATCTTTGGGGGTTCTGAGTAATTTTCTAGCAAAAGAATGAGGATTTTTACATGTAGGAGAGCAGTGTCAGAAATGGCCCGGATGGGAATTGGTTAATTAAAGAGACATTCTGTACCATGGAACCCCTGTAAATGAGGAAAGCCAAGTAAAATAACTTGGAAGGAAGGGAAAGCTTCCTTGTATCCCTGGGCTGAAGAGGCTAATACTATGCAGAGACAATCTGTAGCATCTTGTCTCTATGTTGTGCTCTGGCAGTTAGTCATATGAATGTCGTTTTAATATACATATCACAAAAAATAAGATTCAGATTGCAGGCCTGTAATGATTAGCAAACCAAGAGCCATCTAATTAAATGAATGGGATGCAACTTGTACCAACTTAACAAGAGCGCTCATTAAATTTACTGTGCAGTGCTAACAATTACAAACAACTCCATTAAATGATTAGTAGAGATATTTAACAATAACAAACCACACATACATAATACATAATTTATTAAAGTAAAATCTATGTGCAAAAGAGACTCCCAAATAAACCTCCTACAGTAAAGCACACAGCTTCTACTCTGCTCCTGTACCCCTGAGTTACTGCTGCAGCCTCTGCAAGACGCCTAAACAAGTACTGCTGCTTAGAATTACTATACTTAAAGTAAATACTGCAAGATTATTTAATGCAAGGAATTCGATTTTACAACACAGCTTATTTCCTGTCCAACAGACCCATGTAAGATTGTTGCAACTCTCAGCTTGGTGTCTCTATTGCCTAACATAGCAGGTCACACTCCACAACAGACACTGACCTGTATGATGCCTGCGGTAAAGTCTGGCCCAACATCCAACGGGTAGTTTTCAATCAAGTAAAAGGCAGCCGCACACATTACCAGAATGTGCTGCTGGTTGTGCAGGTTTACACAGCTGGAATAGACAGAAACACAGACAAAAATTAAATTTTAAATACAATAAAATACATAGAAGATGTCACAAAAATGAATGAATTTGTTATCTTTTTACCATCTTTTTTTTACTTTAAAGTGTCATTAAACCCAGACTATGAAAAACTCTTTTGACATGCTGTACAACACAGTGTTCGTGCTTACAAAGCCACTAAGGCATTCATTGTGTAGCGTGAAATATACCAAATAGATCCTGCCTTCAGCTGTCCCTCCCATCTTTTCAGATTGTGCACTGTAGACTGTATGTGATAACTTAACATATTAAATTGTAATAATGAAGTATAACACTTCACAGTAGATAATGTATAAAAGTAATTTAATAATGACATAACATATTTATTTGTAATACAGTGTAACACTTCACAATAGATACATATCCATATGTCTGCAAAAAATAATATAAACACCAATGTAATCTGGTTATACCTTAAAAAAAAATATATGTGTATGTATACACACACACACACACACACACACACACACACACAGTATCTCACAAAAGTGAGTACACCCCTCACATTTTTGTAAATCTTTTATTATATATCCTTTCATGTGACAACACTGAAGAAATGACACTTTGCTACAATGTAAAGTAGTGAGTGTACAGCTTGTATAACAGTGTAAATTTGCTGTCCCCTCAAAATAACTCAACACACAGCCATTAATGTCTAAACCGCTGGCAACAAAAGTGAGTACACCCCTAAGTGAAAAATGTCCAAACTGGGCCCAAAGTGTCACTATTTTGTGTGGCCACCATTATTTTCCAGCACTGCCTTAACCCTCTTGGGCATGGAGTTCAGCAGAGTTTCACAGGTTGCCACTGGAGTCCTCTTCCACTCCACCACGATGACATCACGGAGCTGGTGGATGTTAGAGACCTTGCGCTCCTCCACCTTCCATTTGAGGATGCCCCACAGATGCTCAATAGGGCTTAGGTCTGGAGACATGCCTGGCCAGTCCATCATCTTTATCCTCAGCTTTTTTAGCAAGGCAGTGGTCATCTTGGAGGTGTATTTGGGGTCGTTATGTTGGAATACTGTCCTGTGGCACAGTCTCTGAAGGGAGGGGATCATGCTCTGCTTCAGTATGTCACTGTACATGTTGGCATTCATGGTTCCCTCAATGAACTGTAGCTCCCCAGTGCCAGCAGCACTCATACAGTCCCAGACCATGACACTCCCACAACCATACTTGACTGTAGGCAAGACACACTTGTCTTTGTACTCCTCACCTGTTGCTGTCACACACACTTGACACCATCTGAAACAAATAAGTTTATCTTGGTCTCATCAGACCACATGACATGGTTCCAGTAATCCATGTGCTTAGTCTGCTTGCCTTCAGCAAACTATTCGCAGGCTTTTTTTCCTCGTCTTTAGAAGAGGCTTCCTTCTGTTGATGCAGTGTGTGGTGTATGGTCTGAGCACTGACAGGCTGAGCCCACACCCCTTCAACCTCTGCAGCAATGCTGACAGCACTCATACGTCTATTTCCCAAAGACAACCCCTGGATAGGACGCTGAGCACGTGAATTCAACTTCTTTGGGTCGACCATGGCGAGGCCTGTTCTGAGTGGAACTTGTCCTGTTAAACCGCTGTATGGTCTTGGCCACCGTTCTGAAGCTCAGTTTCAAGGTCTTGGCAATCTTCTTATAGCCTAAGCCATCTTTATGTAGAGCAACAATTCTTTTTTCAGAACCTCAGAGAGTTCTTTGCCATGAGGTGCCATGTTCAACTTCCAGTGACCAGTATGAGAGAGTGAGAGCGATAACACCAAATTTAACACACCTGCTCCCCATTCACACCTAAAACCTTGTAACAACGAGTCACATGACACCAAGGAGGGAAAATGGCTAATTGGGCCCAATTTGGACATTTTCACTTAGGGGTGTACTCGCTTTTGTTGCCAGTGGTTTAGACATTAATGGCTGTGTGTTGAGTTATTTTGAGGGGACAGTAAATTTACACTGTTATAGAAGCTGTACACTCACTACTTTACACTGTAGCAAAGTGTAATTTCTTCAGTGTTGTCGTATGAAGATATAATACAATATTTACAAACATGTGAGAGGTGTACTCACTTTAGTGAGATACTGTGTGTGTACATATATATATATATATATATATATATATATATATATATATATATATATATATATATATATATACACACACACACACACATATATATATATTCATTCATTCATTCTAGTCCTAATAACTCACAAAAAGCTAGAGTGAAAACCCATAGGGTACTGTAAACCAGAAGGCCGCCATGGTGATAGTCTGCGCGTGGTGTTGAGGAATAACGAGTGGTGATCACTCCAAAGGGATCTGTGGAATTTGGTAGGGAATGAATTATATCATAAAGATAAGTAGTAAAAAAATATTATTAGTTAAAATAAACATATATACCAGTGTCCGTTTAAGAAGTGGGTCTGCCTGGATGGAGACGCCTCTCCACAATCATCACGCCAGCGTGACTCTGGTGGGGACTAGCGTGGTGCAATGGACGCCTATAAAACATCCCTCACAAACACAGCCTCCCTAGCGGCATACTCGGTAACGGTGTTACAGTGTGGGCACTAAGGAAATATCAGGTACACTTTGCTTTGTTTGCACACCATAGCTTTTTGACTTCACATGTTTTCACTATTTTTTGCCCTTGGATAATATGCTTGATTACCCATTCAACACTTTGTACACTATTCTCATTCACCATTGTCCATGCTCATGTTCACACTCCAATGTGCACTTGTTTATGGCCATGTCACATTTTTTTTTACCTTATCCCACTTTTAAAGGGACACTGGTGTATATATGTTTAATTTTAACTAATCATATTTGTTTTCCTACTTATCTTTATATCATCACTCATTGCCTACCAAATTCCACAGATCCCTTTGGAGTCATCACCGCTCGTTATTCCTCAACACCACACGCAGACCCCATTCGAGGAGCATTCGCCCCGCACTTGGTCATACTATCACCATGGCGGCCTTCCGGTTTACAGTACCCTATGGGTTTTTATGCTAGCCGTTTGTGAGTTAAGACTAGATAATATAGATAATATATATATATTTATTTATTTATTTTATGTAACTCCCTCCCCCTTTTTTTCCCCATTTTCTTTTTTTTAGGTATAACCAGATTACATTGGTGTTTGTATTTTTTTTTTTTTTTTTGCAGACATATGGATGCACCCGCTCCTGAGAAAGTGGTTTTACTATGAAACGCGTAGACAATAGTAAACAATAGGTATGATGCAACCATATTTCTCTATCATACTCTTGTCTGCACAGCACACCACATACGTTTGTTATTTGTATGTATTTTTGGTTACGAAGATTAATATTTCAACCTTTATAACTGGAACTTGCTGCTCTGTCATCTTGTATGTATATGAACTGTATTATATTTGGCATTTACATAAACTGTACTAACTGATGTAGATTTATGAAATGACTTTTTATATATGTATCTACTGTGAAGTGTTACACTGAATTATTACAATTTAATATGTTAAGTCATCACATACAGTGTACATTTAGTTGTTGACCTTTCGCCTCATATAAAGTCCCCCAACAAATCCGCCTCCCCCTTTCAATTATCTGATTCAGGGATGGAGACACACAAAAGTGCCTCATATAAAGTCACACTTCGTTTTCCTCTTTACATGTCTTTCTTTTTCTTATCTGTGCAGCCCACATGAGTATAGAGTCACATGCGGGTGTATACATAGTGGTAAATGACACTCCCGTGTCTCCCTCCTCCATGTTCTCCTATTGCTAAATACTATGGGGGAGGGATATAGTATGAAGATTGATTACATTCACTAAGAAACTCTTAAAACTTAGTTTTAATATAAATAAGTAATAATTATATGTAATGTAATTTCTAATGCCTGTAAAGTAAAAAAAAAAGCCTTGGATGCAGAGGTCGTCTGTACAAAATGAAAGCTAGTGCACATATTAATGCGCAAAATATACACATTAATCAGCCAATCAGGGTTGGCCAGACACAGCTTTAAACTGTAGAGAGCATACATTAGCAGAGTAATAGAAGCCCCTCACAAGTATCTATCGCAGAAAGATCATGTGACCAGACAACAGAGCTGCAGGAATTAGGTACTTAGAGGATTACGGGAAAAAAACAAAAAAAAAAAAACAAAACAGCGCTATGAAACTATATATATGATTTATGTGAATAAAATATGGCAATTAAAGAGGTTGTAAACCCTCTGCGTTTTTCATCTTAATGCATTCTATGCATTAAGGTGAAAAACCTCCTTTAGTGTAGCAGCCCCCCCCTTTTACTTACCTGAGCCTTGTCTTTCCAGCACCGGGACGAGCACACCCGCTCCAGCCGCTGTCTCAGGTCATGATTAGATAGATTTATAGCAGTGCAGCCATTAACTCCCGCTGCTGTTAATCAAATCCAATGATGCGGGAGCTGGAGAGCGAGACCCGAGTCCTGCTGTCTGTGTCAATGGACGCAGCAGTAGGACTCGGGAGCACGCCTGCACGAGTGTCCCCATAGAAGTGCTTCCCTGTGGGGACACTCGATGCAGGGAGGAGCCAGGAGTGCCACGGAGGAACCCCAGAAGAAGACTGGGGCCACTCTGTGCAAAACCCTTGTACAGAGGAGGCAAGTAGGACATGCTTGTTATTTAAAGAAGAAAAAAAACAAAGCTTTACAATTAACTTTAACACTTTGTCTGTTTAGTATCACTTTACCTTTAAAAGAATATGTTGTTACATGTTTCAGCTGTTTAGGGTGCAACACATAACATGTTCCAGCTCCTGCCCCATGTCCCTCCAACAGTGGGAGGGGGTCCTTCTCCCTGCATCCGCTGTCACCTTTTGAAAACAGCATGGCTGTTCGGGGCTCCATATTTTTGTTGAGTGTGAAAATCTGTTGACATCAAGACCGTGCCAATGCTCGCTTTAGAATGTGTTTCACCGACAGAAAAAGTGGACTTTTCCATTACTCATAGCGTGTAGCCAAAACTCAAAAGGTTTTTTTTTTTAATTTTGAACAGAGAAGGGAGGGGATAAAACCCATCTATTTTGCCATCTGGGTCTCATTTGAGAGATTACCTTTACTTCATTTTACAGGAGACACAAAAAGAAAGGGCAATCTTTCTAAAATGAAGGGAATTTCCCCCCATAGCTCTCCCTGGAACAGGTGTTCCCATTGTAAGATTCCCCATTGCAGTCAGTGACCGTAACAATTTGGATTTCCTATCACTTTATGTATCAATGACATTAGCCACAGATAGGACTAATCTCCCTATTGGGAGGCACAGACACGAATAAAAACCTGACAGGTGCTTAAACAAGTCACTCTTTCCAAATCTAAAAATATAAAGTTTTGACTTTAGGACAATCTAAAATAAATCCAGACCCCAAGCTTTGAATTAAAGTGGAGCTCCACCCAAAAGGGGAATCTCCCCTCGTTTGCCCCCCCTCCGGTGCACAATTGGCACCTTTCGGGGGGAGTGGCAAGGGACGACCCTGTTTCCTGTAGAAACCGGGTATCCGGGACACCAGAAAATCAGCTGAGGTGCCTACATCGCTGGATTCCAGGACAGGTAAGTGTCCTAATAAGCTACGGGGGGGGGTGTTAGCCTCTAAAGGGTAACACTTAAAGCAGAAATAACCCATAGATTTAACGGTTTCAAAAAACTGTTACATATCCGTCACATTCAACGTCAACTGTCACAATGGAAGTGCTCTCAACTAAACTGTCAATCTATCCAATGGCTGGTGTCATAACTGATCACATGTGCAGTAACATGGCAGTTGGAGATTAAATAGAGGCCAAGATGGCAGCTTCCATGGAAATGATAGGAGGGTTTACTTCCACTTTAAAGTGGTTCTAAAGGCTCTATTTTTTTTTTACCTTCATGCATTCTATGCATGGAGTTAAAAAACCTTCTGAGTGCAGCAGCTCCCCCCCCCCCTAAGGCAGGGTTGACACTTTTCTGACACAACAATGATCAGACTGTCATCCTACTTTGCTCTGCGACATGTGTCCTACAATGGTCAGACTTCAGTGAACGGCATGGGGTACCCCAAAAATCCATACCAGACCCTTATCTGAGCATGCAGCCCGGCAGGTCAGGAAATACCAGGCCACATGCCCTCAACATGGGCCCCCACCCCAAAGCACCTTGTCCCCATGTTGATGACAACAAGGGCTTCTTCCCGACAACCCTGGCCGGTGGTTGTTAGAGTCTGCCGGCAGGGGGCTTATCAGAATCTGGAAGCCCCCTTTAGCAAGGGGGCCCCAGATCCTGGCCCCTCAACCTGAATGAGTATGGGGTACATTGTAAATAAATAAACACACTACACAGGTTTTTAGAATATTTTATTAAACCAGTTCTGGCGTCTCTTCTGATTTCTCCCTCTCCAGTTCTTCTCCTCTCTGCGCTGTCTTCTCTTCTCCCTCTTACACCGGGTCTTCTCTCTCCGCTGTCTTCTCGCTCTTTTGTCGGGTCTTGTCCAACTCGAGTGGTGACATCACAAGGGGGCGGGCAGAAGAGGGAGAAGACATCGCAGAGCGGAGAACTGGCAGAATAGAGAGAAGACCGTGCAGAGTGGAGAAGAACTGGCAGAAGAAGATCGCCCGAGGAGGGAGAAAAGCTGGAGAGGGGAGAAGAAATCGGAAGAGACGCCAGAGCTGTCTTAATAAAATACTTTAAAAACCTGTGTACTGTAGTTTTTTTTTTTTTTTTACACTATTCTTTAGGTGAATGGGTAGGGGTACATTGTACCCCATACTCAGAGTGGGGGGCCGGGATCTGGGGGCACCCTTCCAGATTCTGATAAGCCCCCTGCCCACAGACCTCGACAACCAACGACCAGGGTTGTCGGGAAGAGGCCCTTGTCCTCATCAGAATGGGGACAAGGTGCTTTGGGGTGGGGGGCACGCAACCTGGTATGGTTCGGGGGGGGGGGGGGTGCTGGCTTGTCCGCCCCCTCGCGCTTTCCTGACCTGCCGAGCCACGTGATAAGGGTCTGGTATGAATTTTGGGGGGGGGGACCCCATGCCATTCCCCTTAAAACCCATACCAGACCAAAGGACTTGGTATGCTCTTGGAGGGGGAACCCATGCCTTTTTTTTTTGTTTGGCGTCAAGATCCTTGGAGCACAAGTTGCATGTTAAAGTCAGATCAGTTAAAACACTGGGCTGAAGTAGGATCAATGTCGGACCAAAGAAGTACAGGAACCATTTTCAAAGTCGGACCGACTTGTGTTGGACCAGTTAAGACGGCTCTCATAGGGAAACATTGATTTGGCGACGTCATACGAATTGTGCTCACAATGTCCGTCTGTTTGTCAGACAAGTGTGAACCCAGCCTAATACTTACCTAAGCCCCATCTCAATCCAGTGTGCATGAGTGCCTTGATTCTCCAGGGACTATGCCTCCTCATTGGTTGACACAGCAGCGTGATCCACTGGCTCTCGCTGCTGTCAATCACATCCACTCAGCCAATTAGGAGAGAGAGGGGGCAGGGCCGAGCCGCAGCATTGTGTGTGAATGGACACAGAGCTGCAGCTTGGAAGCGCGCCTGCTTGGGTGCCCCCATTGCAAGCCGCTTGCTCTGGGGGCACTCGGCAGGAGGAAGGGGCCAGGAGTGCCAGTAGGGGACCTGAGAAAAAGAGAATAGGGGCTGCTCTGTGCAAAACCATTGCACTGAGCAGGCAAGTATAACTTTTTTTTGTTTTTGTACACAAAGCAAGGTCCATAAAGACATTGATAAGCGAGTTTGGGGTGGAGGAACTGACTGGCTTGCACAGAGACCTCAACCCGATAGAACACCTTTGGGATGAATTTGAGTGGGTAATGTGAGCCAGGCCTTCACGTCCAACATCAATGCCTGACCTCACAAATGTGCTTCTGGAAGAATGGTCAAACATTCCCAGACACACACTTCTAAACCTCGTGGACAGCCTTCCCAGAAGAGTTGAAGCGGTTATAGCTGCAAAGGGTGGGCCAACTCAATATTGTACCCTGCGGACCAAGACAAGGATGATAAAGTTCATGTACGTGTAAAGGCAGGCGTCCCAATACTTTTGGTAATATAGTGTAGCTCAGGCCTCGACAAACCCCAGGCGCCAGGTCGCCATGGCGACCAGAAATCGCGTCCTGGCGAGTGACTGCCGTTCCTTCTCTCCCCATGTTAAAACAGCGTGTCAGATTCAGCGAAGCGAGAGCCGAGAGTTCTCTGCTTAAACAGCTGTTAAACTTGGCCGGCTGCCCGGCTTCCCGGGATATTTGTTTCTACTTAGAATGAAGAAAAGTAACAAACAGGCTGCCTGGATAGTTGTTGAGAGTTAGAAGAATAAAGGAACAACAATGTATCTTCTTCTTTCAAAGCAATTATCTCCAGGCTATCAGGAAAGTTTAACCATTTAAAGACTAACCCCTTTCTCACATTAGTGGCTTACAATTAAAGATCCAGTGTTTTCTGCTAGAAAATGACTTTGAACCCCCAACATTATATATTATTTTTTAGCAGAGACCCTAGAGAATAAAATGGCGGTTGCTGCAATATTTTATGTCACATGGTATTTGCGCAGCGGTCTTTCAAGCGCAATTTTTTGGAAAAAAATACACTTTTAATGAATAAAAAAAAAAACTAAACAGTAAAGTTAGCCCATTTTTTTTTTGTATAATATGAAAGATGATGTCACACCGCAAGAAACATGACCTTTACTCTAAGCAACAAAATTGTGATAAAGCCCTGTGTACCATCAACAATTACCACTCTATGTGCAGCTGGGCTCCAGTATTTCATGGTGACCGGAAACCCACCAGAGCAATGAAAAGTCACTGTGGGGGACACACATGTAGGCAGGAAGTGGCTGCAAAGAGGCAGCAGAAGATCAGCAGCGCTGGAATACTTTTCACCTTTTTTTTGTATTTTATTTACAATGTCACTAAGGCTTTGTTTAGATGTGCAAGTTGGGTGGTAATAATGTGCGGTAGAGACATGTTTTTGCCACCCTTAAGCTCCATTAGGCAGGAGATGAGGGCGTTTTACATGCCGCAGTCACTATGCATTCGGCATAATAAGGAGTTTCCCCTATAACAGATTTTTTAGTGTCACTCTTTCTGGCCAGCCTATAACCCTGATGTAACGGTGGAGTTATTGACTGGCTGCTCTGCTGTGAGTAAGTTAGGGTTTAGGGGCGCAAATTACTTGTCTTACCCCTGGCGCTGACAACCCCACACTACGCTATAAAAAACTGGCTCCTAACTTTTTCAGCCGGCTCCTAGATTCAAGGCAAATTTGTCAAGCCCTGGTGTAGCTATACTCTTACCTTGAACCTACCCCCAAGTCTAACAGTTACCATCATCTAACACTTCAGGTGAAATACAGGACTCTCTGAAAACATGTGGTGTGGCTGTTTCAAGATGCACAATAAGGAGGCACTTGAAGAAAGATGGGCTGCAGGGCAGAGTCGCCAGAAGAAAGCCATTACTACGCAAATGCCCCAAAGTATCCCGCTTACAATACACCAAAAATCACAGAGACAAGCCTCAAACCTTCTGGCACAAAGTAATTTGGAGTGATGAGAGCAAAATTGAGCTTTTAGGCCACAACCATAGTGACATTTGGAGAGGAGTCAACAATGCCTGTGAAACACAGAGGTGGATCGCTGATGTTTTGGGGATGTGTGAGCTACAAAGGCACAGGATATTTGGACAAAATTGATGGCAAGATGAATGCAGTATGTTAGCAAAAAATACTGGAGGAGCATTTTCATTCATCAGCCAGGAAGCTGTGCATGGGACGTACTAGGACATTCCAACATGACAATGATCCAAAATACAAGGCCAAGTTGACCTGTCATTGGCTACAGCAGAATAAAGTGAAGGTTCTAGAGTGGCCATCTCAGTCTCCTGACCTCAATATTATTGAGCCATTCTGGGGAGATCTCAAACGTGCAGTTCATGCAGGACAGCCCAAGAATTTCCAGGAACTGGAGGCTTTTTACCAAGAGGAATGGGCAGCTTTACCATCTGAGAAGATAAAGAGCCTCATCCACTAATACCACAAAAGACTTCAAGCGGTCATTGATGTTAAAAGGGGGGCAATACGCGGTATTAAGAACTGAGGTATGTAAACATTTGATCAGGGTCATTTGGGTAGTTTCTGTTGTCATTATGATTTAAAAAGAGTAAACAGTTGATTGATAAAAATGGCTTCAGCCAAATGCTAACCATAAGTGAAAGAAATGTTTTTGTGTTCTCATTCATATTCTCTGAAATATGGCCAAGAAATCATAAATTATGCCGGGGTATGTAAACTTATAAGCACAACTGTGTCTATGTTGTACTAAAGCCAGTGGTTCCCAGGCTCTCCTGTTCCTCTGGAGAGCCCAGGATTGCAGTAAGCAGCCAGGACAGCTTCCGACAGAAAAGATGGAGGAACATCAATTCCCCGATCTCCTCTCTGACAAATGAACCTGGAAGCAACAATGATTTTGTCACTTCTGTTTTCAGAGCTGCCATTCCCTGGCTGCTACAGCCAGGGAAGCTGCTGATCAAACAAGATCTGTGCTTGGTTAATTGCAATAGAGTGCAGGGTCAGAAATCTGGGTTTTAAATACACCCCTGGTGTCTCCATAAAGAGGACCTGTCACTATCCACTGCTAGTCTCTAATTATTCTTAAAACTGTTTAACACCTATGCTTATTAGCCTGTATAAGAATGATATGGATAGACACCCATTTTCAGCCCACCCTGGTCTGGTTATGTGATCTACTATATCTGCCAGGAGCAGCTGCAGGGGAGAGGAGAGAGTGCTCAAACACGTCAATGGCCCATCCATGGTCAGCGCTCCCTCTTCTCTCCCTATGGCAGCGCTGGCTGACACAGGGAAGTGTGGAATCAAGTGACCAGACCAGAGCAGCCTGAAAATACATATTTCTTATACAGGTTAGTAAGTGCAGGAGGGGAGAGGGAGAGTTTTAAGATTCGTTAGGATTGTACCAGAATTTCGCTTTAAATTGGAAGAAAAAGCGAATAATAAAAAAAAAAAAATATTACATTCAAAAGCTCCCCCATCCCCTGCGCTAACATGCAAATGCAAGCATAGATCAAGTAAATATATGTATACAGAGAGCCATAATTACAAATCCCTTACTTGATTAAACTGTTAACCCATAAAGGCTTTTAAAGCATTACTTATGGACAATTTTAGGTACAGCAGTTTGTTGCCATTTCATGGGCGTGCACAATTTTAAATCTTGACACATTTAGTATCTATTTACGCGACGCATCATCTTTAGTATTTTACCAAAAAAATGTGTATTATATTGTGTTTATGTCCATTCAATTTTTTTTTGATAATTGATAAAGGCTGTGCAAATATCATGTGACATACAAAATGGCAAATGTCACCATTTTATTCTCCAGGGTCTCCGTTTTTAAAAAAAAATATATATTTGGGTGTTGCAAGTAATGTTCTAGCAAAAAATACTGATTTTAACGTGTGTAAAAAATGTAAAAATTGGCCTGGACAACCAGTGGTTAAAACCTTCCAAAGTGAGATGTTCCCTGGTTGTCAGCAAAACCAGTTATCCTATTGGTAAATTTCCCCTCTATTCCTTTTTACTGGTGACTACTCAAAATGTAGGATATTCTTTCACTTTCAGCCTGGGTTCACACTATTGCGAAAACAGACATTGCATGCGATTCGCACCGCATTGCTGTGCAGATCACATGCGATGTCTATGCAATGCAAATTCAGCCATACAGTTTGTATGGCTGAACTCGCATTGGATTCACACAAAAAATGGTGCCAGAA
>BLSH010477607.1:1355237-1379379 GCA_018402905.1 Glandirana rugosa
TACCCCCCCCCCCCCCCCCACTGTATTCAGATCGCATGGCAATTCAATTTCTGTCCAAATTCACAGTTCGCACTGCGATCTGTGAACCGATCTGGGGGAGTCATTAACTTTGTATTGACACCCACAGCGGCTTTGCAGAGGGCAGTGTGAACTGCCTGCGGGAGAGATGCGAAGCGGGAACCGGCACTGGAATCGCGCTGGCTCCCGCATCGCAATAGTGTGAGCCGGGGCTCAGTCTTGGTGATAATGGTCACCAGGATAAATAGAGAGAGTGAATCTTCCTAATGGGTGCACAGACAGTCAAAACCTGAAAGGTGTTCTTATTTATCTCCACTATATGGCTTTAACTGGCCATTCGAGCACCATATACACTTCTGATTATTACAGATGCCTTCCTAAATCCTGCACTAGAATTATGTTTTGATGCAGTGTTGTTTACACTTGCCAAGCCATACTTTTACATTGGAGACTCTCAATCCTCTGACCATGCTACATTCCCAAAGCTGATCAATGCGGCACTGCCATAATATACATTGATTTATTTAAGTCGTACAAACGTTAAGATTTGGAGCCCGTGACTGGAATGCAAGAATAAATCCAACTCTCTTTAGTTAGGGGGCACACTATGAGCCATAGACCCAACTTTGGTGAACTCTGTATACTGCAGCCTGGGCATTACAGTGTATACAGTCATGGCCAAAATTGTTGGCACCCCAGAAATGTTTCCAGAAAATCAAGTATTTCTCACAGAAACGTATTGCAGTAACACGTTTTGCTATACATGTTTATCCCCTTTGTGTGTGTATTGGAACAAAACAAAAAAAGGGAAGAAAAAAAGCAAATTGGACATAATGTCACACAAAACTCCAAAAATGGGCTAGACAAAATTATTGGCACCCTTAGCTTAATATTTGGTTGCACACCCTTGGGAAAAAATAACTGAAATCAGTCGCTTCCTATAACCATCAATAAGTTTCTTACACTTCTCATCCGGAATTTTGGACCACTCTTCCTTTGCAAACTGCTCCAGGTCTCTCTTATTGGAAAGGCGCCTTTTCCCAACAGCAATTTTAAAATCTCTCCACAGGTGTTCAATTGGATTTAGATCTGGACTCATTGCTTGCCACTTCAGAACTCTCCAGTGCTTTGTTGCCATCCATTTTTGGGTGCTTTTTGACGTATGTTTGGGGTCATTGTCCTGCTGGACCCAAGATCTCGGACGCAAACCCAGCTCTCTGACACTGGGCTCTACAGTGCAACCCAAAATCCTTTGGTAATCCTCAGATTGCATGATGCCTTGCACACATTCAAGGCACCCAGTGCCAGAGGCAGCAAAACAACCCCAAAACATCATTGAACCTCCACCATATTTCACTGTAGGTACTGTGTTCTTTTCTTTGTAGGCCTCATTCCGTTTTCAGCAAACAGTAGAATGATGTGCTTCACCAAAAAGCTCTATCTTGGTCTCATCTGTCCACAAGATGTTTTCCCAGAAGGATTTTGGCTTACTCGAGTACATTTTGGCAAATTGTAGTCTTGGGTTTTATGTCTCTGTGTCAGCAGTGGGGTCCTCCTGGGTCTCCCGCCATAGCGTTTCATTTCATTTAAATGTCGAGGGATAGTTTGCGCTGACACTGATGCTCCCTGAGCCTGCAGGATAGCTTGAATTTCTTTGGAACTTGTTTGGGGCTGCTTATCCACCATCCGGACTATCCTGCATTGCAACCTTTCATCAATTTTTCTCTTACGTCCACGCCCAGAGAGATTAGCTACAGTGCCATGGGTTGCAAACTTCTTGATAATGTTGAGCACTGTGGACAAATGCAAATCTAGATCTCTGGAGATGGACTTGTAACCTTGAGATTGTTGATATTTTTCCACAATTTTGGTTCTCAAGTCCTCAGGCAGTTCTCTCCTCTTTCTGTTGTCCGTGCTTCCTGTGGCACACACAGACACACAATGCAAAGACTAAGTGAACTTCTCTCCTTTTTATCTGCTTTCAGGTGTGATTTTTATATTGCCCACACCTGTTACTTGCCCCAGGTGAGTTTAAGGAGCATCACATGCTTGAAACAATCTTATTTATCCACAATTTTGAAAGGATGCCAATAATTTTGTCCAGCCCATTTTTGGAGTTTTGTGTGACATTATGTCCAATTTGCTTTTTTTGTTTTGTTCCAATACACACAAAGGGAATAAACACGTGTATAGCAAAACATGTGTTACTGCAATACTTTTCTGTGAGAAATCCTTGATTTTCTGGAAAAATTTCTGGGGTGCCAACAATTTCGGCCATGACTGTATATACTCTGCTGCTGCAATATTGTTTAATTTCAGGATCACTTGACTTTTATGTAGCACTTGGATGAATGTGCGTAAATCTGTATACTTTCCATGTGAACTCACTGTGCAGTTCTATTCTAGAGATGCATCCTTATTCAGAGGTGCGGTTTTCTGTTGTAATTGAAAAAAAAAAATCTGCTAAAAGATAGAAAAATATATCCATTTAATGCTTCAGAGAATGAACTCACCTCTGCAAGATGCCACAACACCACTTATTGATTTTTACTGAAATATTCAGAGGACATTTTATTCAATGTGAAATTTATTCCAGACATGGTATACAAAATTTCAATTACCACCAGTGTTATAATTTCCCTTAGCACCCATATACATTCCTACCTTAACCGCTCTACATTAGTAGCATTGACACACGGTGCAGCTGGGAAAATGAAAATTTACCTACCGTCAACTATAATCTGATTATTATTGGTCACTGCAATAGCGCTCAATTGCCCCCAACACACACACAAAACTCACGCTACCCCTGACTGCTCCCTGTCACTGTTTAAAGTGGGGAGCTGGTGGGGTGGGCTACTGTTTACATTAAGACGTTGTGTCGCACTGCTAAGTAACAAGCAAATACACATAATGACACCTACAAAGAAACAGGATTTAACAAAAACCCAAACATTACCACATATTGATACAGTTTATACATTACTGGTCTAATGAACTGTAAAGACTACATAAATATATGCCAACAGTGAAACTATACGCAATGTAACTTTAAAATAACAAGTAAGAAGGCAAGGTAAGGGCTAAAGTGATTTGCATGTGTAGCTTAAAGGGGTCATAAAGTTTCCAGGTTTTTCACCTTAATGCGTTCTATGCATTAAGGTGAAAAACCTTTTGTTGTGCAGCAGCCCCCCAGAGCCCCCCTTTTACTTACCTGAACCCGATCGTTCCAGCGACGAGAACGAGCCCATAGCTTGGGTCTCTAGAGGATAGATAGCAGCAGGGCCATTGGCTCCCACTGCTGTCAATCAAATCCAGTGACATGGGAGCTGGGGGCAGGGTCGAGTCCTGCTGTCTGTATCAATTGACGCAGGACTCGGGAGCACGCCCGCACGAGTGCCCCCAGAGAAAGCGACTCTCCATGGGGGCACTTGATACGGAGGCGGAGCCAGGATCACCAGTGAGGGACCCCAGAAGAGGAGGTCCGGAGCCACTCTGTGCAAAACCCTTGCACACAGCAGGTAAATATGACATGTTTGTTATTTAACCACCTCCCACCCAGCCACCGTACATATACGGCCGGGTGGGAGCTTCCCCGTTCTGACAGGACGTGTATACACGTCCTGCAGAATGGGAGCTCGCGGCACGCTGCTGCTGGATCCTGTGATCATTATGATCACAGGATCCAGCTGAGCAGAGATCGGGATACGGGCGTAGTGACTGGCCCTCCCGATCATGTGACGGCTGTGTCCAATCATTGTAAACAGAGAAGAATGTCTCTGTGACAGTTCTCCCCCCGCCGAGCTCAGTGAGAGCTCAGTGCGGGAAGGGTGGGGTGGGGGGGGGGAGCTGCAGCTTTGTGACAGCTTTCTGCATGATGAGGATTTCATGCAGAAAGCTGTCACAGATCGCCCCCCACACAGTGCACCAAGCACACTGATACCCCTGTCACCATACACACAAGTGTCCCCATAAAACAGCCCCCAAAACATCTGTATGACCCCCATCACATCTGTCACCATACACAAAACATCTGTATGTCCCCAAACATCTGTCACAGTCCCCAAACATCTGTCACAGTCCCCAAACATCTGTCACAGTCCCCAAACATCTGTCACAGTCTCCAAACATCTGTCACAGTCTCCAAACATCTGTCACAGTCTCCAAACATCTGTCACCATACACCAAACATCTGCATGTCCCCGTCACATCTGTCATAGTCCCCGTCACATCTGTCTGTCCACCAACACCAAATAAACTCTGATTTGGGTTATTTTTACCAAAGAAATGTAGCAGTATCATTTTTAGTCAAAATTTATGAAGAGAAATAACTTATTTGCAAAATTTTATAACAGAAACGCAGAAAAATGCATTGTTTTTGAAAATTTTCAGTCATTTTTTAATTTATAGCGCAAAAAATAAAAAACCCAGGGGTGATTAAATACCACCAAAAGAAAGCTCTATTTGTGTGAAAAAAAATGATAAAAATTTCATATGGGTACAGTGTCGCACGACCGCGCAATTGTCATTCAAACTGCAACAGCGCTGAAAGCTGAAAATTGGTCCGGGAAGGAGGGGGGTTTAAGTGCCCAGTATTGAAGTGGTTAAAGGGTTAGTTCACCTTTACAACACTTATTATGATCTTGTAAAGGATGCCTATATAACTATAAGGCAGGCCTGTACTGGCCATCGGGACTACCGGGAGTTTCCCGTCAATCACCGCCAATCAGCTGACGCCTGACGGGTAGATCGCGGATTCAACTGCAGAGAAGCGCAGGGAGCGGCTGTGTATGAAGTGCTCATTGATGTCACGCTGCTCCCTGGCGGCCCCGCCCCCTCTTCTCTCCTCGTCCATTCCAATTGGCTTGTAACATCACCTGGGATGGATGAGAAGAGAGGAGGGGGCGGGGCCGCCAGGGACCAGCGTGACATCAATGAGAACTTCATACACAGCCGCTCCCTGCGCTTCTCTGCAAGAAAAAGAAAAGACTGTGGTAACTTAACTGATGTGCCCCCATGTGCCCTGATGTGACCCCATGTGCCCTGATGTGACCCCATGTGCCCTGATGTGACCCCATGTGCCCTGATGTGACCCCATGTGCCCTGATGTGCCCTCATGTAACCTGATGTGCCCTCATGTAACCCCATGTGCCCTGATGTGCCCTCATGTACCCTGTGGTCCCATGTGCTGATGTGCCCCCATGTGCCATGGTGTGCCCTAATGTGCCATAATGTGGCCTGATGTGCCACAATGTGCCCTAATGTGCCTGATGTGCTCCATGTGCCCTGATGTACTGTACCCTAATGTGCTGTGCGCTGTGCCCTGATGTGCGCTGTACCCCGATGTGCGCTGTGCACTGTACCCTGATGTGCCCTGGGCCGGTCTGGATGAAGTCCAGGGCCAAATTTTTGTCCCAGTCCAGCCCTGCTATAAGGTACTGTGCAGAATGGTAAACAGATGTTTCTTTCCTATCATTTGGATGCGGCAAAGCTGCTAGTTCCAGTTTTCCGAATTTCAAAAGCCGCACTTTTCTTCTCCACAAGCTTACCTCTTCAGGAGGTACATATGGTAATCTCCTGTCAGTGTCTTCCCATGATACATAGAGGCTGTTCTCCCCTTTCCCTGCGCATAATGCAATGCTCAGTTTCGCCCCCAAAACAGTGGAACAAGCAGAGCGCATTCACAAGCAGGTCCTATGTGACCCGTGCATAGCTTCTATTGTGGCAGCTGCTGCTCTGGACTGACACTGAGGAGGACAGCCAAGATTGTACTACAAGGCTGTGTCTGCTGTGTGCAGTTTATCAGAAGCTACTTTTGCTGAGGACCTCAGATTATGGACAGGGAAGGGTTTTTGAACTCATTAACCCCTTTGTTGCATCTATAACTGTGTCCCAAAGGCTTTGTAACCGGATTTCTGTATTGTAAGCATTTATGTAAAGTTATTTGGGAGATCCTTCTATTAACCTTTTTGAGCTGAGATTAAACTGACAGGCAAGAGTGTGTATCTGATTTTGATAACCCCTTGCACACCGTTTCTCTCTTATGCTCGATCTCTCTCTCTCTCATTCACTTTCTCTCTCCTGCGCTCTCCCTCTCTCTCCTGCACTCTCTCACATACTCGATCTCTCTCTCTCCTGCGCTCTTCCTCTCTCCTGCACTCTTTCGCCCTCTCTCTCATGCACTCTCTCCTGCGCTCTCTTTCGCTGTACTCTCTCATATGCACTCTCTCTCGCATGCTCAATCTCTCTCTCTCTCTTTCTCTCTCCAGTGCTCTCCCTCTCTGTCTCTCTCTCTTCTGCGCTCTCCCTCTGTATCTCTCCTGCACTCTCTCTCATGCTCAATCTCTCTCTCCTGCGCTCTCCCTGTCTCTCTCCTGCACTCTCTCTCTCTCATGCTCGATCTCTCTCTCCTGTGCTCTCTGCTGCACTCTCGCTCATGCTCGCTCTCACTCCTGTGCTCTTTCACCCTCTCTCTCATGCACTCCCTCCTACACTCTCCCTGTTTCTCTCCTGCACTCTCATGCTCAATCTCTCTCTTTCTCTCTCCTGCACTTTCCCTCTGTCTCTCTCCTGCACTCTCTCATGCGTTCTCCCACTCTGTCTCTCTCCTGCACTGTCTCTCACATGCTCGATCTCTCACTCTCTCTCACATGCTCGATCACTCTCTCATGCTCTCACTCTCCTTCTCTTTATGTGTGTACGTTCACTGATCACAAGTCCCCAAAAAGTGTCAGGTCTCCGATTTGTCCACCGCAATATCGCAGTCCAGCTAAAAATCGCTGTCCATTAAAATATTCCAGTTTGTAGACTAACTTTTGCGCAAACCAATCAATATACGCTTACTGGGATTTTTATGCCAAAAATATGTAGAAGAATACATATCGGCCTAAACGGATGAAGACTTTTTTTTTTTATTGGATGTTTTATAGCACTAAAAGGTAAAAGTAAAAAATATTGTTTTTTTCTCAAAATTGTCGCTATTTTTGTTTATAGCACAAAAAATAAAAACCGCAGAGATGATCAAATACCACCAAAAGAAAACTCTATTTGGGGGAAAAAAAGTAACGCAGTGCAGTATAGCAAAAAATGGCCTGGTCATTAAGTGGGTAAATCCTTCCGGAGCTAAAGTGGTGAACTACATAATGTCTTCAAAATATACACTATATTTTTGTACGTGTAAATAGAAAGGACAGTGGACACAATACTTGATTAATTTTTACAGCATTGGTTTTTATGCATGTAATTTATGAGGGTTTTAAAGTGATCAATGCATGTTTTGTTGATTTTTCTTGCTCAGCAATTAATTTGATTGTATGCACTTAGTGTATGAAGATATCAGGCACTTTATTAAAAGTGCACAGATAGTTGGTAGAATATGTAGAAAAATAAATCGGTAGAAAAGAGAGCGAGAGAAAAAGAAATAGTGATAAACAGAAATAAAAGGAATTTGTGATTTTTTTTAACACACACTTTTATTTTTATTATGAGATACATACGAGTGAGACAGAATGTGTGCGTCAGTTAGAGCTGACATTGACACCAATGATGGTGCACTATACCTCCCATTGACACCAATGATGGTGCACTATACCTCCCATTGACACCAATGATGGTGCACTATACCTCCCATTGACACCAATGATGGCGCACTATACCTCCCATTGACGGCGAACTGTACCTCCCATTGACAACATGATGGAGCACTATACCTCCCATTGACACCAATAATGGTGCACTATTCCTCCTATTGACACTAATAATGGCCCACTATTCCTCCCATTGACATCAATGATGGAGCACTACTGCTCGAATTGACAAAAATAATGGCGCACTACTGCTTCAATTGACACCAATAAAGGTGCACTATTCCCCCCACCGACATCAGTGAGAGGCACTATTCCTCCCCTTAATACTAAACATTGGGTATTGGTTACGCCCTCTGACACCAGGACATTTTCTACTTCCACTGGCCACAGTGTGGCCTGCCGAAAGATTGATGGACAGTATACTGGCCCTTTGTTTTGAAAGTTTGGAAACCCCTGTTCTAAATCATATACTGATTACAAAAAACCTCCAAGTAAAAAGTATTCATTCATTTGAAATTTTTTCGCTCATTGAAAAAAAAAAAAAAAGGTTTTTTTTTTGGACCCCGAAAAATCAAATATAATAATGTATGATGTGGAAAAGTTTGTAGACCCCTGATCTAGAGTTTAGCTCTAATGCTGATCCTAGTTCTGTGCGGCTAAAAACTGTTACCGTGGCAGCACTAAGATTAGGATGTAAATTCCAGTTTGATGAACACAACAGTCATTAAGCTTCCTGGATCATTACACAAAATACTTATGCAGCTATAGCGGAAACATTCATATATCAGGGGAATGAGGCTTAACTGGTACATGAGGCAGGGCTCAACAAAAGCTTCAAAAACACTCATAGAACTTCTAAATAATAAAACAACGTCACTGTTCACCTTCCCTGCCCTCCCCCTATATCACATCACGCAGAAAGGTGAACTGAAGGAGAGACTTACTGTGCAATGCCCCTCAGATTGGACAGCAGGTAGTCACTGATGATGGGTATGAGCTGCTTGGCCGTGTCATCCAGGAGGTCACACTCCAGCACATAGAGGATGCCGTGCAGAGCTCCAATGCGGCTGGGCATGTGAGTACTTCGTAGTGTGTTCTCCAGGAGCCGGCTGACAGGCTCCGCAATAGATTTATCCTGACAAAAAACAGGCACGTCACTTGTGGTGATAAATTGATATACACACACACACACTAACACAAAGGGGTAGGGAGTCTATTACCAGTCTGTTGGGCCCCTTTGACACAGGCGTTCTGTCTGTCCGTTATCCATCCGTCTGTTAACGGATGAAAAACAGACAGTGATGCATTTCAATAGGTAAATAGAGGTCGTCTGTTCAAATCAGTTTTTCTGCTTCTGTTCAGGTCCTTTATTTTACACGGAACAAGTCTGCATTTTTTCTCCATTCAGATGAAAAACTGATGTACACGGAATCTGTTTTTTTCTTAGCAAAAACGTGACTGAATGGATGACACCTATGTGAAAGGGGCCTACAGGTGAATCTGCCTGGCACACGTAATTTAAATGACAATACTTCTCCTGAATTACCTACCATTTTTGCATCTACTTCCTGGTTCTCCTGAAGGCTCTAGTAATGTAGCCCCAGCTGCACAAATGTCCCCTGGGAAGGAAACCTCACTAATGCCTTCAGGGATATCCTGTACCTAAGCTGCAAGTTCTCACAAAATCTTGTACCATTCTCATACCGAGCATACGCGAGATGAAGAGCATGACCTCATACGCTTCATCTGGCGCATGCGCTGCAGGGCACTGAACTCATTCGTTATTTATATATATATATATATAAATAAATAAAAACTTTCTTCCCAAGATCTGTATTTTTTTTTTTTTTTTTTTGAGTGTAATGCTGTACAGTGTGCATGCACAAAATGAGGTGCATGACAACATGCCTTCCATCTTGCCGGTGTGTAGGATAACAAACATTTTCAAAAAATAGCAGTTTGGGAGCAGAGACGCCAGCTTCACACAGGCAGCCATAAAACATATCAGCAAAAAGGAAAGGCAGAGTGGACATAGTTGCTTATATACAATCTAGTCTATATTATTGTAGGATGTTGCCCGAGCCTCGACCAGCTCTGCGACATCAGCAGACAGTGGGCTTCAGCCTGCTGTCAATGGGTCACAGGTGAGCAGAACGAACTACACTCCTACGATCCATAGGAGAAGTACAGCCAAAAGAGCTTTGGTTGTACTTTAAGTTTATGCAAAGAGTCAATATTTGCAGTCTTGAACCTTCTTTTTCAAGACCTCTGCAATTCGCCCTGGCATGCTGTCAGTCAACTTCTGTGCTACATCCTGACTGATGGCAGCCCATTTATACATAATCAATGCTTGGAGTTTGTCAGAATTTGTGGGGTTTTTTTGTTCACCCACAAGTTCTCAATGGGATAAAGGGCTGGGGAGTTTCCTGGTCATGGACCCAAAATTTCGATGTTTTGTTCTCCAAACCACTTAGTTATCACTTATGCCTTATGGCAAGGTGCTCCATCATGCTGGAAAAGTTGTTCGTCACCAAACTGTTCTTGGATGGTTGGGAGAAGTTGTTCTCGGAGGATGTTTTTGTACCATCTTTATTCATGGCTGTGTTCTTAGGCAAAAGTGTGAGTGAACCCACTCCCTTGGCTGAGAAGTAACCCCACACATGAATGGTCTCAGGATGCTTTACGGTTGGCATGACACCAGACTGATGTAGCGCTCACCTTTTCTGCTTCGGACAAGGTTTTTACCAGATGCCCCAAACAATTGGAAGGGGGATTCATCAGGGAAATTGACTTTACCCCATTCCTCAGCAGTCCAATCCCTGTACCTTTTGCAGAATATCATTCTGTCCCTGATGGTTTTCCTGGAGAGAAGTGGCTTCTTTGCTGCCCTTCTTGAAACCAGGCAGACCTCCAGAAGTCTTCACCTCACTGTGTGCGCAGATGTGCTTACACCTGTCTGCTGCCATTACTGAGCAAACTCTGCATTGGTGGTGCCCTGACCCCACAGCTGAATCAACTGCAGGAAATGGTCCTGGCGCCTTCTTCACAACAATTGAACCTCTCCTGAAGTTCTTGATGATCCAATAAATGGTTCTCTTAGGTGCAATCTTAGTAGCAGCAATATCCTTTCCTCTGAATCCCTTTATGTACAAAGCATTGATGACTGCATGTGTTTCCTTGCAGGTAACCATGGTTAACCGAAAAATACGGATTTTTAATACAGCTTACCTATAAAATCCTTTTCTTGGAGTACGTCACGGGACACAGTGTGTTAATAAATTACTGCTGGGTTATATGCCACCTTCAGCTGAATGGACACTGGCAACCAATAGACAGGAAGTTCCCCCTATATAACCCCTGCCACTCCAGGATTACCTCAGTTTTTGAAGCAAGCAATAAGAATCCCAGAAAGAAGAGGGGAGGGATCTCTGTGTCCCATGATGTGCTCCAAAAAAAGGATTTTACAGGTAAGCTGTATTAAAAATCCGTATTTCTATATTGTACATCATGGGACACAGAGTGTTAATTCATTACTGCTGGGATTTCCCAAAGCAATATTCCTTGAGGGGAGGGAACACAGTAATCCTAAGCCCACCTTGGACAAAGGACCTAGACTGCTGCCTGCAGCACACTGCGTCCGAACGCAGTATCCTCCTGGGCTCCATCATCCACCTGGTAAAACCTGGTGAATGTATGAACTGAAGACCAAGTAGCAGCCTTGAAAATATGGGCCATAGACACCTGCTGATGCATTTCCCATGACATACTCATCCTTCTGGTGGAATGGACTTTCAAACCAAAAGGTCTAACGTTACCCTTTAGCCCATATGTCTGGCTAATGACCTGGCGAATCCACCTAGCAATAGTTGAGTTAGTTGCTGCCTGACCTTCCTTAGGGCCTTAAAGCAGAACAAAAGAGTTCCTAATAGGAGCTGACATTTTTAAATAAACTTGAACTGCCCTAACTACATCAAGTGCATGTAGTAATTTTTCCTCAGTAGTCACTGGACTTGAAAAAAAGGAGGGCAAAATAGTATCTTGGTTCAGGTGAAACCTGGAAATCACTTTTGGCAAAAAAACCCTGCCAAGGCCGCATTACTACCTTATCCTGGTGTAAACAAAAGAAATGTTCCCAACAAAACAGGGCGGCCAATTCAGACACTTTTCTTGCTGAAGTCACGGCGACCAAAAAAAACAAACTTCCTCAATAAGAGGACTAAAGGAATCTGCCTAATAGGCTCAAAGGGCTGTTTCTGTAGTACAGACAGCACCAGATTCAGATCCCAAGGGGGTAAGGGTGGCTTCACTGGAGGAATCAACCGCATAGCCCCCTTAATAAATATTCGCACCAAGGAGTGTGATGCAATCGGTCTTTGAAAAAACACCGACATGCCGATATCTGACCCTTAATTGTTCCTAAGGACAGATTCAGGCTTACTCCTAATTGTAGGAACTCTAGAATCCTTCCGATAGAATAATTGTGAGGATGCCATTTCCTGGATTCACACGAAGATATGTATGCCTTCCAAACCCTGTAGTAAGTCTTTCTAGACATGGTTTTCCTGGCATTGACTAGAGTAGGCAGGGCTGAATCCGAAATGCCTCTATCTTTTAGGACTCTGGATTTAACAACCACAGCGTTAAATTTAGCAAGCGTAAAGTAGGGTGGAATATAGGTCATTGAGACAGTAAATCCGGACCGTATGGAAGCACCCATGGATTTCCTACCGCCAACCTCACGATCTCCGTATACCATGTTCTCCTGGGGCACACTGGGGCCATTAGGATCACTAGTTCCTCATGTATCTTGCTGAGCAATCGTGGAAAAAGCTGCATTGGAGGAAATCCATACAGTAGATTAGGGAATACTGAGCCCACGGGCATATCAATGCGTCCCTCCCGACTGCCAATGGATCCCGGGTTCTGGACACAAACTTGTCCAGTTTGCTGTTGAACTTGGATGACATCTTGTCTATGACGGGGTACCCCAACATTGACAGATCTGCTGAAAGATCTCGGAGTGCAGGGACCATTCCCCAGGCATCAATTGCTGATGACTTAGATAGTCTGCCTGCCAATTGTCCACCCCTGGAATAAACACTGCCGATAGGCATGGCAAATTCCTCTCTTCCCACCTTAGGATGACATCCACCTCCTTTTGGACCGCTAGGCTTCTGGTACCTCCCTGGTGGTTGACGTATGCTACCACCGTGGAGTTGTCGGACTGAATCCTGACCAGAAAACCCTGTAACCTGGCTGAATAGAATACCAGGGCCAATCGTACTGTCTGCATCTTCAGAATATTGATAGGCAATGTCCTTTCTGGAGGAGACCATGTTCCTTGTACTGATGCCTCTCCCAGGACTACTTTCCAGGATAGGGGCAGGAAAGACTCCTTTTCTCAAATTGTTGGGCTTTACCCACCAAGAGAGGCTTAGTCTTGCTGATGGAGACAAAGTCATGGGGCAATCCAATGCCTGGCAATTCTTGTTCCAGGCCTTTAGAATTTTGTTCTGTAAGGGCTGGTGTGAAATTGTGCATAGGGGACTGCATCAAATGAAACCACCATCTTGCCTAGCAACCGCATGCATTGCCTTATAGAGGGTTGCCTTGCTGTTTTTACCAGATTTACCATCTGTTTTATGTCCTTGGCTTTTATTTCTGGTAAGAACACCCTTGCCGGAACTGTATCTAGGCCTATGACTGATATACCCATTGCTCTTAGGGATGCCAATACCGGTGCTAAAACTTTTGAAAACACCCAGGGGGCTGTGACCAAGCCGAAAGGCAGTGCCACAAACTGAAAATGACGCCCTTCTACTGAAAAGCGCAGACATTTTCGGTGGGGTTCGAATATCAGGACGTGCAAATATGCGTCCTTGATATCTATGGATGCCATACATTCGCCCTTTCTGCAGAAATGTTGCACCACCAGAAACTACTTGAGCGACTTTAGGTCCAGGATGGGCCTTACATCCTCGTTCGGTTTTGGCACCGCAAAGAGGTTTGAGTAAAAACCCGTGAACCTTTCGCTTGTTGGAACATCTGTAATCACGCCCTGCACCCTTAGGTGTTCTAGGGCCTGGAATAATAAATCCTTTTTTACAGGATTTATGGATATATTGGATTCCAGAAAGCGGCAGGGAGGAAACTCCCTGAATTCCAATTTGTAGCCTCCTGGTACTGTGGAAATAACCATTTGTGCACCACCCTTGACCAAGTTCCTGCAAACCGCAGTAACCTTTTCCCCACCCTTGTGAGAGGGGACGCCCCTTCACAAGGCCGACTTGGAATTAGGCTTGGCTGACTTCTGGGTCCAGGGTTTTTTCTGACCCAGACGCCTTCTAAATCTTGCCTGCTGAGGCAGTCGGAACTGCCTGGAAAATGCGGAGCTCGGTCCAGGAGCACTAGGAATTTTGAAGGAAGGGCGCTTACTCACCTTTTTAACTGGGAGAAGTTCACATTTAACTCCAGAAATTTTTTGGATATATTTATCCAATTCCTCACCAAATAACGTTTCTCATTGAAAGGGAAAGGCAGCAAGTAATATTTTGCATGGCATTTCTGCGGACCAATTCTTTAACCATAACACCCTGCAAGCATGTGTACGGACAACTGCGCACACCGGGACATATGGTGAATTGAGTCAGGTTTTTAACCTGATCCTTGACAGACTGACAAATGCCAATAGCTGCTACAGCAGGTTGACCTGCTGACCCAGCCACCGCAAAAGAAGCTTTAAGCAGAGACTCCAGTTTTTTATGGGCAGGCTTTAAAGCTCTGCGCAGTGTCAACTGGGCAAGCCAAACTTTTATTGACTGAAAAAATAGTTGCCTCTACCAAAGGCATGCTCCATTTCTTTTTGAATTTTTCTCCATAGGATACCATTGAGAACCCTTTAGGAAGCATGAACACTCGATCCGGGTGATCCCAGTATGCATATATCTTGCTTTAGCAAAGGGTGGACTGGAAACATCTGGGAAATTTGCTTAGGCCACAATGATCCCAGAGCAGAGCACGAGGCTTCAGACACCTCAACAGGGGGTAACTTAAAGCCGGACCTTACAAGCTCAATCAAGGCCTGCACAACAGCTTCTCTGATTTAGAGGCTGAAAATGGTTCCTCTGAATCCGACTCCTCGGAAGAAGAATTGTCAAGTCTGACCTTCATCCGGATCACTCTTTGGTACCTCATCTGCATCCTCAACCCAATCGGGACCCATGTCAGGGGTACCTCCATGGGGACGGGTTTCTCCGTGCTCAGCTAGGTTCCCTCTAGGACCAGAGCCAGAAGAAGAGGACCTCTCCCTCTTCTTACCTTGAGGCATAACTGCAATCATTTTGCTCTTGAGATCCCCTAAAGCTGCAGCCAAATCCTCCTTAGTGACATAGGCTGGATCAGATGCATTAGAGGTAGCCACAATGCCTGCACAGCGAAGAGGCTCAGATAGGCCAGTTGCTCCAGGTCTTCCAGGGGAGGCAATATAGGCAGTAAACCCACGCTACTCTACCGCAGCTGGTGGTGGCTCCCTTAAATGCCATCCCCATGTCCTTCTTTCTAGAAGACATTTGCAAAACCCAGAAAAAAAAAAAGGACACTTTCCCCTTAAGAAGAGCTCTGTGAACAGAGCAGCCGTTTAACACTGTCTCTCCCTGGCTTCCCTTACCTGCAGTCACCGGGCTCAGACCCCTTCAGACTCACGTGCCCTCAGGACTCCAGCTCTGTGTCCCCTTGCAGCCCAGAAGTGCCGGCTGCACTTCCTCCTTTTAAAGAGACACTTTTTTTCAAAGTAGTAAGCTGAGTCCTGCAGAACAGCGCCATCTGGTGTCTGTAGCACTGGCACTGCAGTCAAAAGCCAGGAATTTATTTTTTATTCCTTTTAAAAAAAAAAAAAAAAAAAAAAAAAAAAAAGAGGGGAAAGCGCTTACCATTCCCCGCCACATGCTTCCTAATCTTAGGAGCCAGCCTTCACCCATCACGGTGGGCCTTGTCGCTCAGGACCTTCAAGGACCGGGTCCCTTTTAATCTGCGGGTCACTCCCTTGGACCTGTATAGCACCCTTATGGAAGATAGACCAGGATTTTCCAACAAACTAAGGGTCCAGTGACTTAACACATTACAGGCAAAACCTCGTCCGATTGAGGCTCGGGTACCATCCTTTTAGCTTTCTGCCGTTTGAATGGATCCGATAAAACAGCCACTTTCTGGGATGTCAAGAGTTTTTGAAGAGCTCTCACAGCCACGACCATCACCTTCAGACACTGGAAAAAAAACGGAGGTAATCCTGGAGTGGGAGGGGTTATATAGGTGGAACTTCCTGTCTATTGGTTGCCAGTGTCCATTCACCTGAAGGTAGTGTATAACCCAGCAGTAATGAATTAACACTCTGTGTCCTGTGATGTACGATATAGAAAGAACAATGATTTTAAGCGTTCAGTATGTTATCTCATGGGTCCTTTCACACGAGTGGTCCGCTTAGACTCCGCTTTGCTCAACGGGGGATTACTGCACTGATTCCCACTAAGCAGGTGGATGACAGGGTCCATCTCTGCTCACTGTGCAGAGCGGAGACAGAGTCCTGCTCTCTCCTATGGGCAAATCGGGTAAAAATGGATCGCCTGTCTGTTTTCACCTGATCTTATCCGATCCATTTACCCAGACGGATGGAACCATCCATCTGGATTTGGTGTACAGGATTGGAGAGCGGTGGGAGTCAGCGGACATGTCGCCGCTCCATAGGAGTGAATGGAGTGCCCAATCAGGTCTGCCTGAAAAACTGACAGGCGGACCCGATCGGATCAACCATGTAAAAGGACCCTTACACAATCAGCATTACAGAGTGGTTTCCAGCCTGATCCTCGTCGACACTGACACCTGTGTTAACGAGAGAATCACTGACATGTCAGCGGGTCCTTTTGTGGCAGAAATGCAGTGGAAATGTTTTTTTGGGGAATAAGTTCATTTTCATGGCGAAGAGGGATTTTGAAATTAATTGCAATTCATCTGTTCACTCTTCATAACATTTTGGAGTATATACAAATTGTCATCATAAAAACTGAGGCAGCAGACTAATATTTGTGTCACTCTTAAAACTTTTGGCTAGAGCTGTACTTGAATTCTATTTAGTGTAGTGAAGGTTTGCAGGGAGGTAAATTCTTTAGGGAAAATAGAGTTGGGCTTTAAGAGAAAAAAAAAAAAAGATAATTTGAACATAATGTCACCATACCGTAAACATAGCTTTAATCTGCATAGCTGCTAGGGGGTTACGTTCTATTACTAAAGAAACTGTAGAAGACAAATGATGTACAATAAGTTCTGCCCAATGATTAGGCAATCCATCCTGTCCCTGAGAAAGATATACCGCTCTATAAAAGGAGTAATCAGTAGCACACCACTGAATAGAGCTCAAGGCGGAGGCAGCTTACCATTCCCAGCACGGCAGCCGCCTTGCAGATTGCAGGCACCAGATACTGAATAAGAATTTCATCCTCGGATGGGTGCTGTTTCTGGAGCTCGGTTAAAGCTGTGTACATCATTTCAAACTGGTTCCTCTCCGTGAATAAATCAGATACCGCCAGCAGCTGCCGAGAGACAAGTACAGAATAACAGCATGGCTACAACACTGCCGCAACCCCCCCCCCCCCCAAACAAGAAAATAGCACATACATTGAATACAAACATGTAGGAGGTTCCACACAAGTTCACAATTCAGCACCAGAGGTTACTTGAATTGGAACGAAGCCCTCTCACTCAGCATCAACTATTTTTAAAGGGGCTGTAAAAGTTAAAAATAAAACAATAAAACAACCCATACATGTCTATACTTACCTAGTCATTGCATTGGAGAGAGAGCGGGCAGGAACCTCCTCTTTTCAAGTCCCCCGTCGGCGCTCCTGGCCCCTCCTCTCTAGCCAGTGCCCCCACGGGAATCTGCTTCCCATGGGGGCACTCGTGCGTGCTCGCACCCGAGTCCATTGACACAGGCAGTGGGACTCGGCCCCGTCCACTGCTTCCTTGTCACTGGCTTTGATTGACAGCATTGGGAGCCAATGGCTCCAGGTGCCCCAGCAAACCCAGTGAGATCCAGAAGTAAGGGGAGAAGAGATCTGCAGACGTGCACGGCGCTGGATAGAATGAGGTCTCAGGTAAGTAAAGGGGGGTTGAGGGGGCAATGCAGACATCTAAATATTTTTTACCTTAATGCAAGGAATGCATTAAGGTAAAAAACATTTATACTTTACAACGCCTTTAATCCTTATGTTGCTGGCATTAGAAAATAGATAGGAAGGTGTATTATATTTACTTGTTTTAAACTTTTGTGTTTTTCAGTTCTTCCTGCTTTCTAGCCTAGGCCAAAATTATGTCAAACATCCCAGGATTCTTCAGGGGTGTTTTAGCTTTCATCTAGAGTGGGCTCTCTCAGCTAAATCACACACTCCTGCCTGCAAGGCTAAATTAAATGGAGTGAATGATCCTTGTAAATCACTGTATTAAAAAAAATACGGTCAGAATTTGTGAGGCCTGGGCCAATGCTTGTGACATTCATCCAACTTTTTTTTATATATATATATATATATATAAATAGGCCCCTAGTGTTGCCGAGGTGCTCCTCTTAGAGATTGAAGATAATCTCTGGGATGATTTTGTGTATCCCGAGGAATTTAGACATCAACGTGTTTTGATATGACTTCGTTTTTACACACCAATCCTGACAAAGTAGCCTAAACTCCCTATGACCCCACCAAATAATACAGTACTTGAAAACAGTTTCATCTAATTATAGCTTAGGGCCATATTTAAGCTATAAAGCAGTCAACATGTATCTATAAGTAATGTAGCAGAACTATTGTGAAGTTCTGGTCTGCATTTTATAAATTTAAAGGAGTTGTAAAGTTGGGTTTTTTTTTTATCTTAATGCATTCTCGGTCCAGCGATGACGAAGGAATGTTTCGGCCGTCCGGGACTCCCCTCTTCATTGGCTGAGACAGCAGCGCGGCACCACTGGCTCCTGCTGCCGTCAAAGTCAGCCAGCCAATGAGATTAGAAAGGGGGCGGAGCGGCAGCTCCATGCCTAAAAGGATACACAGTACTGTGATTCGGGTGCCCACATTGCAAGTGGCTTGCTGTGAAGGCACCCAACAGGGGGGAGGGGCCAGGAGAGCCAAAGAGGGACTCGAGAAGAGGAGGATACAGACTGCTCTGTGCAAATCAACTGCACCAGATCAGGTAAGTATATGTTTATTATTTTTAATAATAAAAAAAACAGACTTTACAAATCACTTTAATGTCCTGGAGCTCATACATTATTTCAGCTCCCATTGCTGAACAGCACTGTAGGGGGTTTAAAGAAAAGGTACTGTTGGGCATATAGGAGTTAAAGCAGGAGCACTCATCCTGTGGCCCTCCAGCTGTTGTAGAGCCACAATTCCCGTGACTCATTGCACGGCTGACAGTTACAAGCATGACTCCAGGTGAGGCAGAGGCATGATGCAACAGCTGGAGGGCCACAGGTTGAGCACCCATGGAGTTAAAGTGTTATTTTGCTCTGAACTGGCAAAGCAAAATTTTGAGACTTCACTGAAGAAATACAGGCAGTAACTAAGATGTATAGATCAGCGTGATAAAAGGTTTAATAAATTTGAACCTAATTCAATAAGTGTCATAAAAGAGCAAATGATTCAATAACTGCAAGAAAAGAAAAAGCAAGCAAGTGGTGAGTCACTATATGTGTTCACATTAATTTACAGTGCACTCTATATACTTAGAGCAAAGCAGATCCAGAGGAGACTCATTATTATTCTATGCATCACAAGAAATGCTAATAAAATGCAGAGGCGCACTATATTATCTATCCAAATTGTTCTCAGGATCCGCTGAATATGGTGTTAATGAAAACACGTACTCTATGAAATATGAAGCCTGCCACTGTTGACCTCTTGAGTATGAAAATGCTAAAGCCTGACTTAAAAGCATCTTGGTACATATATACACAAACACACACACACACACACACACATTATAATATATATATATATATATATATATATATATATATACACACACACACACACACACACACGTCAAAAAAATATTCATACCCCTTGAAATGTTTCACATTTTGTCATGTTACAACCAAAAACATAAATGTATTCTATTGGGATTTTATGTGATAGACCAATACAAAGTGGCACATATTTGTGAAGTGGAAGGAAAATGATAAATGGTTTTCACATTTTTTACAAATAAATATCTGAAAAGTGTGGTGTGCATTTGTATTCAGCCCCCTTTACTCTGATACCCCTAACTAAAATCTAGTGGACCCAATTGCCTTCAGAAGTCCCCTAATTAGTAAATAGAGTCCATCTGTTTGTAATTTAATCTCAGTATAAAAATAGCTGTTCTGTGAAGCCCTCAGAGATTTGTTAGAGAACCTTAGGCCGGCAATACATGGGTCGAATTCCAAAAGAATTTTCTTTTGAAAGTTGTAACTAAGAATTTTTGTACGAATTTCGCACCATTAGTGGGCAGCAGCAATGGCTGATTTTCATGCGGCCATCGAATTTGGAGTGATCAAGCATGTTGGAAGATTTTTGATCAACAAACTATTTTCTAATCAATGATTGGAGAATCGTGTGAAAAACATGATCAAAAAAGAAATGTGCATGGGCACAGGAAAAGAAGATTCCCAGAAAGAAAAGAAGATTCCAGGCTACGAAAATTATTTTCTGCAACAGGTGATATTGCTTGGTTGGTGGAATTTCGAAATCAATGGTGGCATCATCAGATCACAAAATGTATGAAGTTTCTGATTTTTGAAAGAAAAAAATTTGTTCAGATTTCGACCCATGTATGGTCTACATTAGTGAACAAACAGCATCAGGAAGGCCAATGAACACACCAAACAGGTCGGGGATAAACTTGTGGAGAAGTTTAAAGCTGGGTTAGGTTATAAAAAAAAATATCCCCAGCTTTGAACATCTCACGGAGCACTGTTCAATCCATCATCCAAAAATGGGAGAGCGTATAGCACAACTGCAAACCTACCAAGACATGGCTGTCCACCTAAACTGAGAGGCCAGGTAAGGAAAGCATTAATCAGAGAAGCAACCAAGAGGCCCATGGTAACTCTGGAGGAGCTGCAGAGATTCACAGCTCAGGTGGGAGAATCTGTCCACAGGACAACTATTAGTCATTCACTCCAGAAATATGGCCTTTATGGAAGAGTGGCAAGAAGAAAGCCATTGCTGAAAGAAAGCCATAATAAGTCCCGTTTGCAGTTTGTGAGAAGCCATCTGGGGAACACAGCAAACATGTGGAAAAAGGTTCTCTGGTCAGATGAGATCAAAATTGAACACTTTGGCCTAAATGAAAAACGCTATGTATGGCAGAAAACTAACACAATGAACACACCATGGTGGTGGCAGCATCATGTTGTGCGGATGCTTTTCTTCAGCAGGGACAGGGAAGTTGGTCAGAGTTGATGTGAAGATAGATGGAGCCAAACAGGGCTGGTGCTTCCACTAGGCAAACTAGGCAGTCACCTAGGGCGCCCGGACGCTGGAGTTCCTATCCTACTCTCCTCTCTCTCTGCAGCAACTAAGTCTCAGCAGGCAGCCGCCGCTCTCTCTTCACATAGTGTCAGAGGCAGTGAAGGACTATGTCTGTGTCCCGACTCACGAATGAAAGCAAACCTTCCCTGCACAGCTGCGTGCCGATGATCAGTCATCAGTGACATGTGATTGCTGTTTGTGACCACAGCCAGCGCTCACATTATGCGATTCCTAATCCTGTCCCTGCCCCCATCGTAGAGACCGCTCTCCCTCCTGGCCTATCCAGAACAATGCCGGCGGTGTCACTCAAGTGCTATAGTGCCTGGCGATGGCGCTCCGGGCTTGGTGACAGGTGGAGCTTGCCTGGAGGAGGCACCAAGGCAAGCTGAGGTTAAAATTGTTCCTCGCACACGCACTTGCAGGGTCACGTCGTCAGATGGATGCAGAGCAGTCTGCAGAGTCCCAGACCTGGTGAATGAAACGGTCACCGTCTGAGATTGCATTATCGCATGTAAATCTATTTGGTGTATAACTATGTAGGTGTCAGGTAGGTCAGTGTAGGGGTCAGGTAGATTAGGGTAGGGGTCGGGTATGTCAGTGAAGTGTTAAATTATCAATCAGAACACCGCGCTTGGTTAATCAAACAGCTTCAAGTTCTTATGTTAAGGTCCCAAATATTGAAATTAAAGTGCTCGTGCTGAACTCCTACGCATTAGCCGTGCTCCAAGGATGCTCAGACTGGGTGCCCCACATAGATGTACACTCACCCTCCAATATTGACCAACTATCGCTAGTATGGTCAAAAGTGCGTGTGGGAAAAGTCCCCTGTGGATCTTTGTAATAGCTGGTTCAGATGGTAATGTTCTGTCATGGGGTGGTGATAGGTAACAAAGAAAAAAACACTTCATAGCGCAGTAACGTTTGGAAAATTTATTAAGAACGATTAAAACAAAATCATAACACTCACATGATAAGGTGCCTAATAATCCTGGCACCCGGCATGTATAGCAGATGATTTGCTTCCGGGGAAATCAGCCCTTAGAAGTGATTAGCTATTCGTTCCTCGGCTCAGCTCGATTCCCCCTCATTGGATACAGGCGGACATGTCTCGCTGAGGTCAGTTAGGTCAGGGGTCAGGTAGGTCAGTGTAGTGGTCAGGTAGGTAAGTGTATTGGTAAGGCAGGTCTGTGTAGGTAGGACAGTGGAGGGGGCAGGTAGGTCAGTGAAGGGGTAAGGTAGGTCAGTGTAGGGGGCAGGTAGGTCACATGAGCAGGGCAAAAGGGGTGGGGTCAGGGGCGGAAAAATGAGGTTGCGTCTAAGGTGTCAAAAATCCTTGCAGCAACCCTGGAGCCAAATACATGGCAAATTTAGAAGAAAACCTGTTAGAGTCTGCAAAAAACTTGAGACTGAGGCGGAGGTTCACCTTTCAGCAGGACAAAGACCCTAAACATACAGCCAGAGCTAAAATGGAATGGTTTAGATAAAAGCATATTCATGTGTTAGAATGGCCCAGTCAAAGCCCAGACCTAAATCCAATTGAGAATCTGTAGCAAGACTTGAAAATTGCTGTTTACAGACGCTCTCCATCCAATCTGACAGAGCTTGAGCTATTTTGCAAAGAAGAATGGGCAAAAATTTCACGCTCTAGATCTGGAAAGCTGGTAGAGACGTCCCCAAAAAGACTTGCAGCTGTAATTGCAATGAAAGGCGGTTCTACAAAGTATTGACTCAGAGGGGCTGAATACAAATGCACACTTTTCACATATTTATTGGTAAAACATTTTGAGAACCATTTATCACTTTCCTTCCACTTCCCAATAATGTGCCACTTTGTATTGGTCTATCACAGGGATATGCAATTAGTGGACCTCCAGATGTTGCAGAACTACAAGTCCCATGAGGCATAGCAAGACTCTGACAGCCACAAGCATGACACCCAGAGGCAGAGGCAGAGGCAGAGGCATGATGGGAATTGTAGTTTTGCAACAGCTGGAGGTCCGCTAATTCCATATCCCTGGTCTATCACATAAAATCCCAATAAAATACATTTAAGGTTTTTGTTAGAACATGACAAAATATGGAAAGTTTCACGGGGTATGAATACTTTTTCAAGGCACTATATACAGGATATAAAAAGTCAACACACCCCTGTTAAAATGTCAGGTTTCTGTGATGTAAACGAGACAAAGATAAATCATTTCAGAACCCACCTTTAATGTGACCTATACAACTCAGTTGAAAAACAAACTGAAATCTTTTAGGGGGGAAAAATAAAAACTAAAATAATGTGGTTGCATAAGTGTGCACACCCTCGTATAACTGGGGATGAAGCTGTGTTGAGAATTAAGCAATCACATTCAAACTCATGTTAACCACTTCAGCCCCGGAAGGATTTCCCACTTTAGGACCAGAGCACTTTTTGCGATTCGGCGCTGCGTCGCTTTAACCACTTGCCGACCGCCATCTGACGGCGGCAAAGTGGTTCGTTCCCGCAAAACGCCGTCATACGACGCCGGCTGCGTGATCGAGCTTAGTAATGCGCGCGCGCCGCCGGAGGCGCGCCCGCGTGCTCACTGTGTTCGGGGAGGGCCAGGGAGCGGGTGCGGCGGCTTCGATTGCCGCCGGCTACCCGCGATGGCCCCCCCGAGCGGAGGAACGGAGGTCCGTGTATGTAAACACGGACCTCCGCTCTGTGTGAAGGGGGAAGGGCTGTGATCACAGCCTTCCTGTATACGAAGGCTGTGACCACTTCCCTTCCCCAGATAGTGCAGTCCCCCTACAGTAAGAACACGCCCAGGGAACATATTTAACCCTTAGAGCGCCCCCTGCAGGTTAACCCCTTCACTGCCAATGACATTTACACAGTAATCAGTGCATTTTTATAGCACTGATCGCTGTATAAATGCCAATGGTCCCAAAAAAGTGTCAAAATAGTCCGACATGTCCGCTGAAATATCGCAGTACCGCTAAAAATCGCAGATCGCCACC
>BLSH010477607.1:1398928-1431957 GCA_018402905.1 Glandirana rugosa
GGCTAAACCATTAACTGGCACTGTGAAACCTTGATATCTCCAATTAAGAGTTCGTTTTAACATGTGGAAACTCATTGGTCAATTTTCCCAAAAGGAATTGCTTGAGAATTAACCTCTATAGTTCCAAAGTGTCACGGTCAATTACCAAATCGGTTTGATTCATAATATCAGGCCAGTCTAATAAAACAGGGCCCGAGCTACAAACTGGTTATGAACACAGCTGTACAGCTTTACCTCTTGCTGGCTTTCCTCTTGGTCCATTACAATAGGCTGAGTGACCAGAACTCCAAGAAGGGTGGCCCAAGTCTCCTCAAACTGGGTGCGACTTGTCCATCCTAAAAGACAGAAGGCTCTGATCAGAGAAAAACAGAGGGAAATATGCAGCAACACAGAACAAAAAAAAAAAAAAAAAAAAAAAAAGGAAAAGCACTTCAGTGGCAGATTTACTTATCGGTATTAGTGTAAAGCCCAGCAACAAAATAAATTAAGCTGAGCACAGAAAGACTGAAATCTGGATGGCTCATCAGGGACTGGATGAACTTTAATCTGTGTGTGGCCCAACATGATTGACAGAAGTTGATCGTTAGATCAGCAGCTGCAGATCAGTGTATTATTTATTTTCCCATTATGTAACCACTTAAATACCATGAAAAGAAAATTAGAGACCTCAGCTTTCACACAAACCTGGTTTAATTTAGAGCAAAGCCAGTTTAATCATGGGTGGTTTGCTATGTGTTATTGCACTTTGCTTTCCTGAAAAAGGTAGCCATGTCCTGTCGAGCCTTTAAGGGAGAGCGCTTTACTGTGTGCAGCCCTCCTAAACAAACAGGTTTAATGTACGTCCAGCCATCACTTCCCACAAATCATGAAGTGAAGTGAAGAGGGGAGTCTGTGATGAAGACTGGACATGATCAGTGTATTCTGACGGCAACAGGAACTACTGTCAGAATACAACGTCCTGTTGGTGGGAATTCTTCCATCCATCTTGCTTTGTGTGGATGGGGAAATTCGTTTTTTTTTTGTTTTGTTCAGCAGTTTGGCTGAACAGAAAAAAAAAACTAACCACCTATGCCTGGCTTATAGAAGTATGGCCAATGCTTTTTTGCCAAGATTTCTTGTATGGATCACGGTAGTGTAGTTTATTCTGCACTCCTGTGGCCCATTTTCAGCTAACAGCAGGCGTCAGTCAGACGGTCCAGAGAGGTCCCGACTATATGGTCAGGATCCACCCAGTTGCCTGGACCGGCACCTGGCTCAGCCTCTCAGCAATACGCTGAGAGGCTGAGCCAGCCCCTCCCACAGCCCAACGCTTCAGTGAGCGCTGGAGGCAGAGAAAAGAGCTGGTGACTGACAGTCCAGTCTATCTGCTTAGAGAGGAGGGGGAGAGCTGAGTGATCAGCAGTGTTTGATCGCTCAGTTCTCACTGCAGAGCCGGCTGGGAACAGATGACGCATCAGATCGCTGCTGCATCCACTCAGGTGAGTATAAAAGTTAATTTTTTTAAATCCTGAATATCTAGTTTACAAATGATTTTTACACAGCTCGTTTCCCTCCCATGGGACACTGCAAACTGCAACCATGGCTTCTAATACACAGTTGATATCTCACTTGTGTTCAGCTTTGCAGCTTCCTCATCCTGTGTCTAATGCATGCTCGCCCAGCAATGAAAGCATCAGGCGGATAGATTTTTCAGTAAGCGATATAGGACACTGCAAAACTGAAGGAGGAAACAGAGGTGTCACCTGCTTGGAAGTGAATCAGATACAAGCACAGAGGTGCGTGTATCACAGGACTGCCTAAACAAAATTTGTTAGGTCAAAAAAGGTTCACTGCTATGTATTTTAAATGTGTATTTAAAACCTTTTGGAATCCAACTAACATGCTTAAAAAAGATTATGATCTAGCTGAAATTTAAAATGGAACTAAAGCCTGGTACACACTGAGTTTTTTTCTGTTCAACCTAGCAGGTTGAAAAAAAAAAAAGTCAGCTCCGGTCAGAGCCACTGTATTGTAGGATCGATGTGTCATTAGTACAGCAATCCCCCCACTGAGCTGCTGTCTTCTGACAGAGGGACAGCCCCTCACCAAAACACTCCGACCAGCACTCCCATTGGCCGAGTGCGCTGATCAGGAGGCAGTTTTGGCTTCCCAGAAGACTATAGCTGGAGACTTCACTAGCACAGAACCGCATTAACGGATACAGGCACTGGGAGAGGTCAGTCTCAGTCTTTAACAAGTACATATTTTAGGGCATAATTATATTTGTGTCAAAGCTGATTCAAAATATCTCCTGCACCTTCATATCTTCTTTGTGTCCCTCTATCAGTTTAAGGAATTGACAGAATGGCTAGAGCTGGGATTCTAATGAAAATTATTCCACCATATTTTCCTTCTATACACTTCACCGGAATGTACAGTTGTGAATTGTGAAGCATGCAACCTACCCAATGTATTGATGCGGTAGATAAATTCTTTGAATACTTCTTTCTCCTGCAGAAACTCGACAGGGATTTCGGGGAGTGAAGTTCCAAATTCCCCTCCCATTTTGGGAGACCAACCCAATTTCCATACCTGCACAAACCAGAGAGAAAGCATATTGATGGGGACCCACTCTGACATTGCTATTACTTTTTTTATAAAAACTTCCTTCCATTCCAGCGCACCCTCCATGTTTGTTGTTAAGCATATTGATATTGACCAGTGCTGTGTAGAAATTCACGTAAGAGATTAAGAAACATTTGTAACTTTCTCCTCAAACTTAACCAGGAATTTTACACAACACACAGGTGTATATTTATAAAGTAGTCAATGTGACTTTTACAAATGATCACTGGCGGAGAAGTCAATCCCTGTCATTTAAAACACGTGCGCCAGCAAAAATTCACCTGCAGTGAATGTCAGATTATCTGATGTAGGAATATACCCCATAGTGACATATTCCTAAAAGTATTTTTTGCATTCACAATTTTACATGCTTTTCAACATTCTGACTGGTAATGCATGTACAGATTTGTATGATGATTTGAAGATCTGTATTAGGGATCATTGGCATCAATGCTTATTATTATTATTATACAGGATTTATCTAGCGCCAACAATTTACGCAGCGCTTTACAACTTGAGGGTAGACAGTACAAATACAATACACTTAAATACAGTAGGAATCAGAGGGCCCTGCTCGTTAGAGCTTACAATCTAAAAAGAGAATTCGATTTGGTGGCCACATTAACTTTCTTTAGGCTTTTCCCCCTTCAACTTAATTTAAAAGGATAGGTTCACCTTTCTGAACACGCTACACCCATATTTAAGGTGTAACATGTTCAGCATCAGACCCCTCTCTCCCTGTAATCCCCCTCCTTGTGGCACCGAGTCAGGGATTTTCTCCCCGTATTCAGAGACACAATTCAAAGAGTGCGGCCGTACGGGGCTCTGCCCACCAGGGAACATCATTGATTCCAGATTCATAGAACCAGATCTAATAATCAGAGGGGAACAGATAGGAGAAACCACATGGGAAGGAGACTTCCCAGCTTTAAGCACTGTAGGAATCAGACTAAAAGATGCCCCTGTCCCTTGCAGCTTGGGCTTTAACAGACATGTCATCAACTCCAGTGACCAAGAAACAAAATGGCAAATTGGCCCTTGGGACAGTAGATCCAGACGGTATCAGTGTATCTGCTAAAAACCTTACCACACTCGGTGTACCACATTTGCCTTTGCCAAGCCGAAGTAAAGAGGATATCTGGAATGCTTTCCTCTTCAATCCTGCAGAGCGGGCAAAGAATTTGTTTCAGAGGAGGTATGGCATACACTATATTGTCAAAAGTATTGGGACATCTGCCTTTACACGCACATGAACTATAATGGCATCCCAGTCTTAGTCTGTAGGGTTCAGTATTGAGTTGGACCATCCTTTGCAGCTATAACAGCTTCATCTCTTCTGGGAAGGCTGTCCACAAGGTTCTCTTTTCATGCTTTTGGGGTTGTGTTTGATATGTGCAGAGAGATATCACACAAATACTTAAAAGTATAACATTTATTAAAAGTAATGACAGATACAGATAAAGAAAATATCAAGAATACTTAACTAAAAGGTGCTCGTTTCCCGCCCTGGGTCCCTTACACGGCACAGGTGACCGGGACCAGACACTGGCCTCATGGCCGTTCTGGGTGAGACTAACTCGTATAGGATTTGGCTATGGCAATATAGAACTTGTGTAGACTACCCCCAGCCAACACCCTGGTAAGCAACGATATGACCTTCACATTCCTGAGGAGAGGGGGCTAGCTTGTCCATATAAGGCAGTTCAAATGCCAATAATTTGAGTCAAGCAAGGTAACCAGGATATTAGAGGCTATAATAGATATTTGTGAGGCCAACCTTAATAAGGAATATGAAATATGCAATTTCCCCAACAAAGGTTTAGGAGTGTGTATATGGGAATGTTTGACCATTCTTCCAGAAGCGTATTTGTGAGGTCAGGCACTGATGTTGAACGAGAAGGCCTGGCTCGCAGTCTCCGCTCCAATTTATCCCAAAGATGTTCTATCAGGTTGAGGTCAGGACAGTCAAGTTCCTCCACCCCAAACTTGCTCATCCATGTCTTTATGGACCTTGCTTTGTGCGTTGGTCCAAATAATTTTGTGGAGGGGAGATTATAGTGTGGGGATGTTTTTCAGAGGTTGGACTTGCCCCCTTAGTTCCAGTAGAGGGAACTCTTAGACCTTTTTCACACTGGGGCCGCAGTACAGTGCCACTTGTTTTAGTAGTGCTGTTTAAGCGCCGCTCTTTGGCTGCTAGCGGGAAGCTTTTAACCCCAAAAAAGGGGTAAAAAAAATCCAGTGTTTCAGCGCTTTTCAGTCGCTTCAGAAGCGCTGCCCATTCATTGCAATGGGGAGGGGTGTTTTGGGAGCACTGTATACAGCGCTCCCAACCCACCCCAAAGATGCTGCTTGCAGGAATTTTCCAAAAGTCCCACAAGCACACCGTCCGGGTATGAAAGCACCCATTGCAAAGAATTGGAGGCAGTTTTCAGGTGCTTTACAGGCGCCATTTCTAGCGCTAAAACACCAGAAAACTGACTCAGTGTGAAAGGGCTCTTAAGTTCGTCGGAATACCAAGACATTTTGGACAATTTCATACTCCCAACTTTGTGGAACAGTTTGGGGATGGCCCCTTCCTGTTCCAATATGACTGTGCACCAGTGCACAAAGCAAGGTCCACAAAGACATGGATGAGTGAGTTTGGGGAACATGACTGGCCTGCACAGATTCCTGACCTCAACCCGATAGAACACCTTTGGAATGAATTAGAGCAGAGATTGCGAGCCAGGCCTTCTCGTCCAACATCAGCGCCTGACCTCACAAATGCGCTTCTAGAAGAATGGTCAAACATTCCTATAGACACACTCCTAAAATTTGTGGACAGCCATCCCAGACAAGTTGAAGTTGTTATAGCTGCAAAGGGTGGGCCAACTCAATATTGAATCCTACAGACTAAGGCTGGGATGCCATTAAAGTTCATGTGCTTGTAAAGGCAGACATCCAATTAGTTTGACAATATAGTGTAAATCAGGATGTAGGGATCCAACAGAGATATCAGAGCGTCCACAGCTATGGTCAGTGGTTCCCTGTACCTGTATACAAAACTGTCCAGTTTGGCGACAGACCCGGAAGCCAGAAGGTCCACATCTGACGTCCCCCACCTGTGACACAGCTCCTAGAACACCTCTAGGTGTAGAGACCACTCTCATCAGACACTGCCAGCTGAGGAAATTTGCCTGCCGGTTGTCCATTTCTGCAATGTTCATGATGGGCTGGCATTTGATGTATGAATCTTCCAAAAATACCCTAAGAAGGAGCTTCCCTGACCCTGAGTCGGATTCCTGAGCCACAAAGCCCAGGATAGCCTTGTTCCTGCTGTGAACCGAATTGCCCCATTAATAGAAAGATTGGCTTGTCCGAAGGCACGGGATTGTGTCTCAGAGGTGAAAATGGGCAAAGGGATCTGGCCTTGAAGCAGGCTACCATCAGCCTCAAGATGAACATGCAAAACTGCAGTCAGTTTCCGGACTGAATAGTTTGAACCTGAGGCCATGGAGTCTGAAGCTTCTCCTAGGGAAGGAACACTCTGACCTGAGAAGTGTCCAGGATTAGTGTTCCAGTGACTATTTCTAAAGGTAAAGGATCCACTTGAACTTCTGTCATTTCTGGACAGGGACATGTTGTCTAGCTGAGCCCTCGCCAACTTTTCCCTCAACAAGAGCTTGTATAAGTGTCCCACAATAGAGATGTCACCAAAATGCAACAGATCCAACAAAGGAGTCAGAGCCTTGCTGAACACCCAAAATGTTCAATAGCAGGCCTTGAACTGGTAGTGCAAGCCTTAGAAAACCATACATTGAAAAGATAGACAAAACGTAAGCGAGTATCTTTTTTGTCCACAGAAGTCACAAAGGCTCCCTGGTGAAGGGAAGGAATAACAAATCTGGCAAATTGCACCTATAACTTGTGGACCCGAAGTAAGATAATGAAGGCTTTGAGATCCAGCATGAGGCGAATGCCCCCTTCAGCTTTGGAACAGTGGACAAGCAGAGTAAATATAATTTTCTAGAAAAATACAGGTTAGTCTTTACAACAGCAGAATTGAAAAGGAAAAAAAAAAAAGACATCCACTCCAACAAAAACGGAGGCATGTATGTTGGTAGTGAGAGGAGTTATACCCTGGACTGGCCTACAGAATTTTTTTTTGGCCAGTGGCAAATCCTCCTGTGGTCAAAAGTAGAAGTTTAACAATTTTTCCCTTAATAGGAAAGAAAAACAGCTGTCGATTCTGCAAGAGATGCTCTGTGTCCTTTGCACTCTACACTGCTATCTCAAGCAGCTTTTTAAGTACTGACTAGTTTATCTCTGAACTACAGAACACCTTCTCCCTATGTTTGGGAGATGAGGAAAGGATGTGTTTGTGTAGTTCTGTCCTAGGGTAACAATGCTGCTGCTCCAGAGATACAGTACAATAAGCAGGGGTTCTCACTCTAGGAAATGGAAGTGTGTTACAGGCTTGATAGCAAATGAAAATAAAGGAAAAAACCATAAAAAAAGAAAACAAATGTAGCTACCACATTTAAGGACTGGCAAGCTGTAACATATAATTCATTTTAGTTCTTGTGTTTACATATGTAAAAAGCTAATTCGCATTAAGATGACCATGTTCAAATATATCTAGAACAAGAAAAAAAAAAAAAGAAAACAAACAAGTAAATAGTTTATTATTAAAAGAGTGACTCACCAGTGGTGGGACTCTGGTGTAGCTGTTGACTGCAGGAAACCTAGCCAGGCTGACAATTAAGTTCCGTAACACTGGAGTGAGAAATGCTGCAATATTGCTGTTCCTCTTGTGTCCATACAACAATACTGTCTGCAGGGAATCCACCATCTCAGACATCATGGTGCAGGCTTTCTTAATAAATAGAGCTTCTGAAGAGAAACAAAATTAGATTCTTGTAACTTACCGCAAAATCGATTTACAGAATCAGGAATTCATATACAGTCGGGTTATACTACCACCATCAAGAAATTTGGACATTGGCAAACAGAAAAATTCTAAGCCAGCCTCTGCAAATTCTCTCTTACTAGCATTCTTTGGTTTTATAAAAAAGTACCAAGGCAGGAGGGAAAAAACAAAAATGGGAGCGACCTGTGTGCTTCAATAGACCACAAGAAAAAGATTTTAAGGCAAGAACAAAAATCTTATTTTCTTTGTCGTCCATTTAGAGAAACAGAAATCCAAATACTGTGACAGGCCCACGAGAAAGGAATGATAACACTCTGCCACTCAGAACCACCAATCAATATGATCAGATGAAATGAAGCTCCCCTGAAAGACCAGTTAAGCTGCCAGTGACCGAGGGTAAGCAGCAGTGGATAAACCTGAGGCACAGCGCCAGGACAGAGGAGAGTACCACCAGTGGGGAAAGTCTCCACCTCAAATAAACACTGTGGCTGAACCAGCAGGAGGCTGTGAACCAAAAGCCCACCCACACAGGTGGAACAATATAATAACCTGAACAAGGTAGATAAGTTCCACAACATGATGTTGTCAACAGAAGAAACACTAGGACAAACCACAGAATAACAGGTCCCCAAAGGACTCTTGAATAACTCCAAAGTCCAGAAAAAAGACCAGTCAGTCTACAAATGAAGGCCCAAGACTTGCACAACAACCCTTAAGAGGTAGGGAAGGCACATATGTATAAAAAGGAGAAGGTGACAAACAACCTACCAATTACACTAATGAGATACCCAAAGAATATAGAACCACCACATTAAAGAAACACATAAGGGCTGTGAAGTGACCCAAGACCCAAGGAAGTCAGCCAGACTGTAAGGGAAACGTCTCCTACCGAAGGAACACCACAAGAAAGGAGAATTCTTAGTCCCTGGAAGTGTAATCTGGGGTCTGCCAGAGGAACTCTGAAGGACCTGCTTACCTGGAGCACAAAACATAGTACTTGGAATGATCAGACCCTCCGCATTCCAGCAAGACATCCACAGCCATGAAACGAGGAACAGGAAACTTAGCCACACTGCAAAGCACATTTGCCTGATTAAGGGTAGAAGAAAAGGAGAACCTTCCACACAAGGCTGTGAAGTATCCACACAAGGAGGTACTACGGTATTGTCCAGGCAATCAGGTCTAATGATGTCCTCCAGATGCACCTCATCCCCAACATCGGGTACAGAGGGTATTCCACCTCCTGCCCCACAGAAGATGAAGACCACCCTGGTGCACATACCTCTCCCTGTAGCACAGAAACTACCAGATGAGGACAGCTAGATTTCAATGCATTGTTCTTAGGGAAGACAGTGCTGCCAAGGTTATTATTCTTGACTTCATCCAGCATACAGACCAGTTAACTTGTTCTGTCACAGAGAAAACTCCTTCTCAGAGGAGAAGGCTCAATGTAGGAAATGGACTCAAGGCAGGCTCCCCTGAGAAAGAGGGGACCATCTGCTCTATAGCGCTAGACTGGAGCCCCAGACATGGAGACAAATTCAGCAAGTAGAGTCCCCTTGGGACAAACCATCCCACTTACCTGGGGAGACTGATGGGTCAAGCCAGCGAACACCTGATCCATCGACAGAATGTGGATGTCCCACTACAGATCGCCAACAATGGATAGGGGGGCCCTGAGGATCCCCCAATGCCTCACACCCCCCTGACAGAGGAAAAGGAGGGAATTTCCTGCCTGCTGCAATTTGAGATGCACGGCCTCTCTTGTTGGCCACAGGTAGCTACTGATAAGAAATTCTGCCTTGCATAATTATGCAGTGTCAGACACTTGAAAATGATGCTGAGCTCAAGGTTCCAAAAATGTCAATCTCTTCAAGAAGTCTACGGAGTATTTCACAGTGGGGATACCAGGATACGACACTAGGGTAATATACAGTACACCCCTCACATTTTTGTAAATATTTCATTATATCATTTCATTCACTACTGAAGAAATTACACTTTGCTACAATGTGAAGTAGTGAGTGTACAGCTTGTATAACAGTGTATATTTGCTGTCCCCTCAAAATAACTCAACACACAGCCATTAATGTTCAAACTGCTGGCAAAAAAAGTGAGTACACCCCTGAGTGAAAATGTCCAAATTGGGCCCAAAGTGTCCATATTTTGTGTGGTCACCATTATTTTCCAGCACTGCCTTAAACCTCATGGGCATGGAGTTCGCCAGGTATTCACAGGTTGCCACTGGAGTCCTCTTCCACTCCTCCATAATGACATCAGAGAGCTGGTGGATGTTAGAGACCTTGCGCTCCTCCACCTTCAATTTGAGGATGCCCCACAGATGCTCAATAAGGTTTAGGTCTGGAGACATGCTTGGCCAGTCCATCACCTTTACCCTCAGCTTCTTTAGCAAGGCAGTGGTCATCTTGGAGGTGTTGGAATATTGCCCTGTGGCCCAGTCTATAAAGGGAGGGGATCATGTTCTGCTTCAGTATGTCACAGTACATGTTGGCATTCATGGTTTTCTCAATGAACTGTAGCTCCCCAGTGCCAGCAGCACTCATGCAGCCCCAGACCATGACACTCCCAACACCATGCTTTACTGTAGGCAAAACACACTTGTCTTTGTACTCCTCACCTGGTTGCCGCCACAAACGCTTGATACCATCTGAACCAAATAAGTTTATCTTGGTCTCACCAGACAACAGGACATGGTTCCAGTAATGTCCTTAGCCTGCTTGTCTTCAGCAAACTGTTTGCAGGCTTTCTTGTACATCATCTTTAGAAGAGGCTTCCTTCTGGGATGACAACCATGCAGACCAATTTGATGCAGTGTGTGGCGTATGGTCTGAGCAATGACAGGCTGACCCCCCACCCCTTCAACAATGCTGGCAGCACTCATACGTCTATTTCCCAAAGGCAACCTCTGGATATGACGCGGAGGACGTGCATTCAACTTCTTTGGTCGACCATGGGGAGGCCTATTCTGAGTGGAACCTGTCCTGTTAAACCACTGTATGGTCTTGGAGACCATGCTGCAGCTCAGTTTCAGGGTCTGGGCAATCTTCTTATAGCCTAGGCCATTTTTATGTAGAGCAACAATTCTTTTTTTCAGATCCTCAGAGTTCTTTGCCATGAGGTGCCATGTTGAACTTCCAGTGACCAGTAAGAGAGAGCAATAACACCAAATTTAAAACACCTACTCCCCATTCACACCTGAGACCTTGTAACACTAATGAGTCACATGACACCAGGGAGAGAAAATGGCTAATTGGGCCCAATTTAGACATTTTTACTTAGAGGTGTACTCACTTTTGTTGCGAGCGGTTTAGACATTAATGGCTGTGTGTTGAGTTATTTGAGGGGACAACAAATTTACACTGTTATACAAGCTGTACACTCACTTTACATTATAGCAAAATTTAATTTCTTCAGTGTTGTCAAAACATATAATAAAACATTTACAAAAATGTGAGGGGTGTACTCACTTTTGTGACATACTGTACGTGGCACAGTATCTGAGCCACGCTCTTGCCCAAGCAAGGGACCAGCAAGATGGGTCCCAATCAACCTTTCAGGACAGAAAATCCCATCTGATGTCATCAGCGCTTGGTCCCTCTGCCTACAACCTTACTGTGGTGAAACAGTCAGGGGCATAAACTCTAAAGGGTGGTCAGAGATGTAAAAAAAAAAAAAAAAAGTAGCTCCTGCTGGTGCTTCAGCCTGACCAGCCTTGCTCAAAAAGTGTGTCTTCAGTGATAGGGTGCCACTTAGGGCTGCACCAAGGCTCTGGACCTGGAAAGCACTCCACACCACAGCTAATTAATGCAATAAACTCAGGTCTGGAAAGTGCCACAAATGCAGAGCCCATTGCCCAAAGGTCACATTTTAGGCTAGCCCTGCAAGTCCAGTCCAACCTCCTGTCAGAGACATATCTTGACTGAAGTTTCAGAGGAAATGCTCCACAAATAAAAAAGGAAAAAAAGTTAACAAACTAACCTTAAAAACTTTACTCAGCAGAGCATCCAATCTTCTAGAATACTAAAAGCTGAAGCATGCTGGGTACAGGAGTGATTCAGGAGGTTGGCTTACAATTTTTCTATTTGCCAGTGTCCAAATCTCCTGAAGGTGGCAGTTTAACCCGACTGCATATGAATTCCTATGACCCTCAAACAGGAGATACTGAAATACAGTTTTACCAACCAAATTGAGAATAATATTCCACAGGCTGCAATTTTGGCAGCAATTCTGCTAAGGATATAGCCCTCCACTATGCCTCCACTCCACAGAGCAAACCACTGATAACTTTGCAATCTTTGGAAGATTAAGAAGCAAGATTCTGCTTTCTTCACGTTCTTCATTATCAGCACTATTCCAGGTGTACAGTCCTGCACCTGAAGGCCAGTCTTGCCATCTCCAATATTTTCCAGTAATGTACGGTTTGGATTTTTTTTTTATAAGGGATGAGAGAATAGGACCGTGGTATAATACAAAAAATGGCAGACACTTGGGGGTCGATTTACTAAAACTGGAGAGTTGAAAATCTATAGTTGTAACTTTACTACTCAATACATTTTTTATTTCACTACAACAGGGCAACGTTGTATAAAAGTCTTCACATGTTAAAAATTAGAAGAGAAGTTACAATCTTTTTTTTTCTTAATGAAAAACAAAACTAAAAACACCAACATATTTATTTTAAGAAGCTCATAAATGTTTTTTTTGTCCTATTCAGCATCTGTTCTGTATAATAAAGGACTGTTTCTATGAATTTGCATAATAGGCCTCACAGATGTCACATGCAAACAGCACATGGATGCAGATTCTACACAGCTCAATCTCTTCCTTATGTTTTAACATTTCCTTAAGGGATAACTGCATTCATACCTCACATTAGGGGCAGGTATAATGGTAAAGAAAGGAGTGCAACTAAGGTAGAAGCAATGCCTACATTATAACCAGCCATTCTTAAATCCCATATCCTTGAGTGCCTTTGGCCTGCAGGGAGATGAGGTTTGTGACATGCTGGCCAAACTCTCCTCAACCCATGAGAGGGGGTGGCATTCCTTTATGATGCACCTCGCTTGTGTAGATAGAGGAACCCTTGAATTTGTAATCTTAATATTAAAGTGATCTGAGAGCCGGCTAATCACAAATACCCCTGCACTCCCTCCAGCCAGCCATCTGCACCCTGATCCTGCACAATGTCCTCCATAATCACTCAACACAGGATCCAATGTCTGTAGCAGTCTTGAAGAAGCAGTTCAAGCCACTCAGATTCATCTGATGTCTGCTGTCTTCTGAGAATGTCTGGTTTAAGAGTACTGCCCAAGTCATGATTTTAACCGCTTGGAGCTGGCGCCTGCCGGTTCCTATAGTGCTTTATAATGCCCGGGGGTGGGTAGGTTATGGTCATGTGACCACCATGATTGACTGTCAAGGCGGTCAAATGAACAGAAACCTCCCGATTGCAAGCGGTGATGGAGAGCTTTCAGGAACTGTACTGGGAGCACGCGCTCTCATTACAGCTCTACTTGCACTAATGGACGCAAATATGCGGCCGCTCTGTGCCAAAGCCCAACGTCCGGCCACAAATTTGCACGCACTCGGCACAAAGATGTTAATATAAGTGCACATATGTTATTTTAAGGGTAACTGCACTTTTGTAGGAAAAAAAATAATAATATAGCATACACAATTGCGACTAAAGTCATTACAATTGCATATTAAAAATTACCTTTCCTTTTCAATCTGCAGTACTGTAATTTTCTGTAAAATGCAATATGGCTACCTGGAGGTGTTCTGTACACATATGGTGCACAGAACGCCCCCTGAAAATGTAATTTCCTGCTTGTGTGTTTGGCTTACTCATTTTCCCAGAAGTCTGCGCTAAGATACAAGTCAGCTTTTCGGTATCCCCTGCAACAAGCATGTCAGTTTTGGTGAACAATGTCTAAAGGGATGCAGACCCTGCCACTTTCTTCATTAGAGCCCTGCAGGTGCAACAGCTGATTGATCATTATAAAACCAATGCAATACAGATTCACTGTGCACATGGACACAAACAGCCATTTCTTCAGAATAACAAAAGTAAGGACTCTGCAACAAAGTTTGTTAAAACCTTGCATTGTACATAGATCACCTAGAGGGGAATATTTTTTTTTCACACCAAAAATCTAGTTACTCTTTAAATAAATGCGCTTTTCATAAAACCTATGGAAAAGATCTGTGTTTAATACATGGTATAGGGTGATGAATGGAAGATTAAGTGATTGCACTGGTTTATATTTGTATACTTGCATTATCCAGGGGGATAGGAGTTTTTTCCAGCTGCTTGGGGTTAGGTTTGGGTATTGTTTAGAGCTTGGAATCCTTTACCCAATAAAGTGCACCGCTTAAAGTCTAAACTTTCCGTACTAAATTTAGAGACTTTAGCTGCCCATACACTGAGCACATTTCAACTGGATCCTAACAAAGGGCAGAAAAGGTCAGTTTGGAGACCATGGCACTAGGGGTGATTAACCTCCCTGGCGGTATGATTATTTCAGATTTTTGGTGCTGAAAGCGGTACCATTATTTTGCATGGAAATTTGGAGTTTTATATTGTAGGCCTGTAATTCTTAGGAATAACTCACTTAAATCTGTCCAAACAAGAGTCTAGTAGACATCCCGGGTAAGATAAAGTTTGAAACATGAAATCATAAATTATAATATAATAAATAACTAAAAATAATTATCAAAAATAATAACGTAATAGTAATAAAATGTATTCAATAATATAATCAAACCAAAAACACTGAAATTTGCTCAGTTGCAGAATTGTCGCTGTCGTCACTTTCAGCGTCTGATAGAGCTGCACGATTCTGGCCAAAATGAGAATCACGATTTTTTTGCTTAGAATAAAGATCACGATTCTCTCACGATTCTCGCGGCGTAATATATTACATATACAAAAAAATTGGGCTAACGGCACTGTTTAGTTTTTTGAGAGGGTAATTTTTCCAAAAAAATTGCGTTTAAAAGTCCGCTGCACAAACAGCGTGTGACATAAAATATTGCAACAACCGCCATCTTATTCTCTAGGGTCTCTGCTAAAAAAAATATATAATGTTTGGGGGTTCCAAGTCATTTTCTAGCACAAAATAATGGATTTTTATTTGTAAACAGCAAGTGTCAGGAAAGATTTAGTCTTTAAATGGTTAAACCAAACATCTATACAAGGGGAGTTCATTCAGAGTGCATTCCTTTGAAGTAAATTACTTTGTATCTGTTTTAGCGTCTTTTATCAATGGTGATTCAGAACTTGGCTCTCTGCCCAGACTTGGGAGTCCCCTGAGACTCAAGTCGCTCCGACTTAGTAAAGACTTCAGGCGACTTGCATTGACTTTTATTACTGTCAAGTCGCGCTGGGTCGCCCCGCAAGTCAGACCCCATTAACTGCACTGAAAATCACTGAAATGCCCAATGGAGATCGCAAGGGGGGGGGGGGGGGGGGATTGAGATCGCGATTTTAATACGAATAATCGTGCAGCTCTAGTGTCTGATGATAAATTTCTCCAAAAATCAGTATCACTCAATTCTGCAAATGATTCTTATTTACTATCGCTGTTTTCTAGCTGGTCAAAAACCGCTTTTGACGTAAAGGGACACTTTTTGGTTGCCATGGACATTCTCAAGTTTCCAGGCAGAAAGAATGACATATATAACATAAAAGTGCATGCAGGGCACTGGACAAACCACTAGGGACAAAGGGGATGTGAAATGATTTTTATACAGTAATGTAATCTTGCAGATTACAGTGTAATGTATGTTTACTGTGTGTTTCACTTTTTGAATATGCTGCCGGTCTCCGCCCCCGTGCCACGCAACGCTCGCAGGGAACGGAGCCCGGCACACAGTGGCATCGGGCGGAGGACACAACCCGCAGACACGGCGGGGGGACATGGTGAGTAACACTGCCTTGGATCCAACGATGCAATCCTGAGTGTGGCTCGGGGGTTACCGCTAATGGTACTGAAATTCCACCCCGAGCCACACTCGGGAATACCGCCAGGGAGGTTAAGAACATGGCTAGGGTAATTCCTGAAGATTTAGACACCAAGATGCCTCCAATGTTTTCATCCTGCAGCAAAAGGTATCGAATATATGCACGGCATCAAAACCATGTGTACCTTGTACTCGTGAATCCACCTCTTCTCCTGCTTGGTCTTCAGATGAACTGTCTTTCTTCCGCTCCGGGCTCAGAAGTTGCTCTCCAGGTTGAACTGCAACTAAAGTTACAAAAGCAGTGCAATTTAATACCATGTCTTTGACATCATTTAGTTTCAATATCAGCTAATATCACATGGCCCATATCGCTGGCCACCCAAATATGACATGACGCGATAAAAGCACACGTAACACCAAGCTGTACAGGGTTTGGGAATGAATACAAGCAGGTTTATAGACCAAATTTTTGTTTTCACAAAGAAAATCTCTAAGTCTGGGATCTTTCTGTAGTTTTTTTAGATCTTAAAGTAAAAAACTGTAAACACATACAGTGGGGCAAAAAAGTATTTAGTCAGCCACAAATTGTGCAAGTTCTCCCACTTAAAAAGATGAGAGGCCTGTAATGTAGGAATGGGCCAAACTACCAGCAACAGTGTGTAAAAACCTTGTAAAAACTTACAGAAAACGTTTGACCTCTGTCATTGCCAACAAAGGGTATATAACAAAGTATTGAGATGAACTTTTGTTATTGACCAAATACTTATTTTCCACCATAATTTGCAAATAAAGTCTTTAAAAATCAGACCATGTGGTTTTCTGGATATTTTTCTCATTCTGTCTCTCATAGTTGAAGTGTACCTATGATGAAAATTACAGCCCCCTCTGATCTTTTTAAGTGGGAGAACTTGCACAATTGATGGCTGACTAAATACTTTTTTTCCCCACTGTATATATTAAGGGCAAATTGTAACATCTCTACCGCACCTTCGTTTAGGCAGTACCCTAACCATCTTCTATTAAGCAGTAAGAGAAATGGGAAAAAGATTTTACACCCTAAATCAACTTAGGAACAAACACAAAATGCACTGCTATTCTTGTTGAGCTGCCCAACATCTAACACAAAAGCCCCAACTACAGCTAGTGACGACATGAAAACCTGTGTCCTGCAGAACATATTTCGCATTTACTTATTAAGACTGAATAGAGTAAATCTATAGGCAATGCCAAAAATCCCTTAACTTGATATTAAAGGTTTCTTTTTTTTTTAACAAACATACTTGCCTGGTCTGTGTAATGGTTTTGCACAGAGCAGCCCGAATCCTTGTCTTCTCGGGTCCCCCGCCGGCACTCCTGGCCCCTTCCCTCCTGCCTAGTGCCCCCAGAGCAAGCAGCTTGCTATGTGGGCTCCTGAGCCGATACCGTGTTCATTCACACATGGAGAGTGGCTTGGCCCCACTCTCTCATTGGCTTACTAGCTGTAATTGACAGTAGGAGGAGTCATTGGCTACCGCTGCTGTCTCAGCCAATGAGTCGGGAGAGACCCGGGAGACACAAGGCTCTCCTGCACATCACTGGATCGAGATGGGGCTCGTTTTAGAGGGGGCTGCTGCACACAGAAGATTTTTTACCTTCATGAATAGAATGCATGAAGATAAAAAACCTTGAGCCTTTACAACCACTTTAAAATGCTGCTCAAGCAGTAAAATGCTATAACATTAAATTAGGATCGAACTATAAAAAAATATATGCAGAGAGTCACAAGAACTAGGAGAAAAAAATCTCAGCCTCCGCACATCATACAAGCTCAGCGTTTAATAGGGGATACTGGCCTCAGTCTGACTCCTTCCAGGCCACGTTGATTTTGAAGAAACATCCGGAACCCCTGGAAGATGTCAGATTTTGAAGAAATGCATAGGGGATGGGGCCTGAAATCTGTGACTTTCTCAGACATAATCGGCAAGTCGAATTATTACATGCTGTGCAGATATATGCTCCCTGGTTCTGCATGTTTATATTAAAGCTTTTTAACCACTTCCAGACCGCGACACGTAGATTTACTGCTGCAAAATGGCAGCGTAACGCGAATCGCCGTCTATAAACGGGGATTCATGCATGCGCGGCTAGGGGGTGCGCTCTCGTGCCCACCGCGCGCTTCCTCGGCATGTTTGCGCGTCGGGCGAACTCTATGTCCACCAGCGACCTGCAATCGCTTACAACACAGCAGGAACGGTGAACCGCCGATGTAAACACGGATATTCCCCGTTCTGACAGGCGGCATGACAGATCTACTAATCCCTGTATTCGGGATCTTTCATGCGCCTGCCAGCCCAGTCCTCACACAGTAAGCACACGCCTAGGGAACAGAGTTAACCCCTTCATTGCCCCTTGCAGGTTAACCCCTTCACTGCCAATGAAATGTACACAGTAATCAGTGGCTATTCTTAGATCTGATCGCTGTAGTAATGTCAATGGTCCCAAAAAAAGTGTCAAAATTTCCGATCTGTCTGCCACAATAACGCAGTCCCGATAAAATCGCAGATTGCCATCATTACTAGTAAAAAAAAAGTAAAAAACGCCATTGATGAATCCTCATGGTTTGTAAGGGCAGAAACGTTTGCGCAAGCCAATCAATATACGCTGGTTGTGATTTTTTTTTTACCACGAATATGAGGAAATATATATATGGGCCAAAACTGATGAATAAATTTGTTTTTTTTTATTTTTTGGGATATGTATTATAGCAAAAAGTAAAAAATATTGTTTTTTTTTTTTTCAAAGTTGTCGCACTTTTATGTTAACAGCGGTGATCAGAAGTGACGCAGAGAGGACCAAATACAGCCAAAAGAAAGCTCTATTTGTGGGGAAAGAAGGATGCCAATTTTGTTTTGATACAAAGTCCCATGACCGTGCAATTGTCAGTTAAAGGGACGCAGTGCCGAATCTAAGAAAGTGCTCTGGTCCTAAAGTGGGAAACCCTTCCGGGGCTGAAGTGGTTAATAAATCATCAACTTGCAGAATTACACTATAGATGGCCTTTCTTCTCTTTGGGTACATATTGTATGACTGAGATGCTAATAACCCCAGGAGAGATCAAGCCAGAAGGATTTGTGACACATGCTTATTATGACCACTCTTTCTTTTAGGCCTCATACACACGGGCGTCTGAAAAAAAATAAGCAAAACGTTGTTTTTTTCGGCGTTCTGCATTGGCGTTAGTGAGCGTCGGCGTCAATAGACGTTATTTTAAAAAAAATCAGTCCTCTGCTATTTTTCAAACTAAAAACGTTGACGTCAAAAAACGCCGGTTAACGCGGGTACGGCGTTAGCAAGCGTTTTGGCAATTGGCGTAAAAAAACCGCCAAAACGCTACAGCCTCAGAACGCACTGGTCCTGCGTTCTAGAAACAGCTCACTAACGTCGACGCCCTCTACTGCTCAAAAATGCCGGCGTTTTTAGAGGGCCATTGAATAACATGGAGAGCTACAAAAAACTTAAAAAAACGCCCATGTGTATGAGGCCTTAAAAGCATTTTCGTTTTTTTCACCGGGGACTTTGGCTTTCATGGTACTAAGATCTTCTAGTCTAGTGGAACTTTACACTGGGACTGTTGACTTTCGTTGAATTACGTTGATCTTTGAATATTTTATTTACTTTTATTTCATTATTTACACATTATATTTTGTAATTTTGCACTTTTGATTATATTGGGTGGATTGGATCCTTTTGCATGTGTTTTGCGGATGCATGATTTATATATGCACTTGTTGATTAAGCCATTATTTTAAACTATTTTTCACACGTGGAAAGTATGATTTAATACTCCATATTCCCATTGCACACGTTCCTGGAAGAGCTATCTAGGGTTTGGGTGCGGCAGCAACAACCAGCTGGGAAATGGTTCAGAAAGTCACAAAGAAGATGTTTGCCAGCACACCATGGATCAACAAGATGATGTCCAAACAAATTGTTTAATGCATGATCACATCACAAGAGTAGTGCAACGTTTCGGAGTCTCGCAGGACCCCTTCATTAGGCATGCCTGACGAGGGGGTCCTGCACGACTCCGAAATGTTGCACTGCTCTTGTGATGTGATCATGCATTAAACAATTTGTTTGGATGCTAGCTTGTTGATCCACGGTGTACTGGTAAGACATCTTCTTTGAAAGTATGATTTAGTCACGATTTAAAATTTAGTTATCTAGCGCCACTTACACGTTTTATATTTTAGTTTATATGGTGTATCACTATATATTTGCGGGCAGCTGGATGGTTAAAGTGAGAAATTGTTCATGCTATGAGCACGGGTTTCTTTTTTTTTTTTTCACATTACACTCCTTGCCTGAAATGCATGCGCTGCAGCCTTATGGTTTATTACCCTGGAATTCTTTTGTAATTTCTATTTTACAGCTGGGTGCATTGTTTACTTCATACTGTACATCCCAGTTTCCATCTTCTCCTATAGTATTATTGCAGTGCATGAGTTCTTACTATTTCAACTATTTCCTGCAACCGTCGGCCTTCCTGGCTTTTTATTGAACAGAAGTCTGCAGGTTTATTCATACATAGCAGCAGTAAATAAAGAAGGGATTCTAAATGTATACCTGACAGAATCAACTGATATCGAGTGTGATATCCTCTGTGTCTGAGCACAAAAAGAAGATCTACGTCTCTGTTTTGTGGGAGCTGCCTATTTGATGGTTCATGTTCTATAGCCATCATCCTCATTCTTGCTTTGTTACCTAATGAGTCAGTGACTTGTAGGATATATGGGCATATCCCGTGTCTTAAAGTGTCACTAAATCCACAACAGTCAGTCAAATCAGTGTGTATATGCAGTAAAGCATGCTTGTTATACTCACTGTGGAACCTAAGGGGTTAATTCTCTGTATTGTGTAAAAAAGCTGTTTGATCCTGTCTTCTTTGAACCTCCCCTTCTTCCACCGTCCCCAATCCATCTCCTGCTAGTACACTCTGCACATGCTCAGTTTGGTGTGCATCGCTGAGAGGGTGCATGTGATCGTCACAGGGCCAATCAGCAGTTCAGACAGAAGGTCAGGAGTCATGCAGCCTCATAGGACAGTCAGAGGAGAATGAAAACTCCTCCTACAAGCTTTAACCAGACACTGATTGAAGTCACAAGACTGCTATATACGGTTGATGAGAAAAGGTATTTAGCAGTTTATATTTACTAAAATAATTGCTTTTCTGTTCACTGTGGCAGACCAGATATAGTGAATAAAGGGTGCTGGGCTTAGTAACACCTGATATGCACATGCTTGCTTAAAGTGGATGTAAACCCTCACCTATGCTGCCCAGTGAAGTGAACAGCCTTAGATGATACATAGAGATTAAACAAATCTCCCTACATAAGTTTTACTTTTATATCTGCTGTCTTCAGCTTTCTATATTCTTTAGAATTCTACCATTGTCTCAGAATTTTTACTTCTTCATTCAGCAATAGGATTGGATTCTTGGTACACACGGTGTGAGTGCCAATTGGAAGGCGAACCCCCCCTCCACATATGCAGAGAAAGGAAGGAATGTCCAGAGATGTGCTGTGACATGACAAGCTCTCTGCTAATCAATTTATAGCACCCACCCTGACACAAATTTCAGGCTGGTCTTATCTGGGTTGTCGGAGAACTTGTCATAAGCTATGCTGATAACAGAGGAACAAAACAGCAGGGACTTAGGGCTTTGGAGAGAGATAAACAAACACTACAGATATATGTGCCTAGGTAAAATTTCATGAATTCGGTTTACATCCACTTTAGGCTTCATGCACACAGGACTTTAAAAAGAAAAAACGTCCAAAAACATCAGTAACTTATCAGGGATGTTTTCAGCTTTTACCAGCGTTATATTACCGGCGTTTTTTTTTTCAATTGGTCTAAAACGTCCAAAAACACTGGGGGATTGACGTTTTTGAGCGTTTTTAAGTGTTTGAATGTTTTTACAGCTGAAAAATGTCCAAAAAAACCCTCAGGTCGTCCTGGGTGCATGAGGCCTTAAGATCAGTGACTGGCAAAAAAAAGTTAAGGAATCGACATTTATATCAATGGGGTGAAGAAAGGAGTGTACATTTCCTACCAGAAACATTCCTTCTAGTTATTGGTTCAGAATAGCAGCCAAATCAAGTGAACTAAATAAAATACTTCATATTACAGTTTTCTGATTACCGACCAAATGCCAAAAATCCTATCACATTAGGTCCTGCTTATCCACAGTGAATACAAGTAAATGTCTAGAAGAGAAAGTTGGGAGAGAATGAGCAAATAAAAGTGTGCCTCCATCAACTGTCTACTGGATTTACTGGTACCACAACCTTTAGAATCAATGCATATTAAAGAAAAACCAGCTTATAGGCTTTTAAAGGTATCACACCGAAAAATATTTTAACATTTGTTTACACTTTATTTAAAATTATTTAACTAAAAAATGTTAAGAGACAGCACTAACAGGGCAAGACAAGATAAATAGGTAGAAATATGCCCCTGTATTAATCATATTGCAGATTAGAGTCACAATAATACAGCAAGTGACAAGAAACACAACACAGAAGGCTCGTCTATGCGTTTTTACACGAAAATTATTTTGAATAAAGTTTAAACAAACCAATTTTCAAATATTTTGCTGCGTGGTACCTTTAAAATTGCTATATTAGCTGGTTTTTGCTTGGGGATTTCTTCAAAAGGGGAAGTCCACCTGAACACTAAAATCTCTAAACCTACAGGCATCCACAATCTACGACTAACCTATCTAGCCCTGTAAAGAAGAAAATCACTATACATACCTTTTTTGAAGCCGCTCTGGTCAGGTCCCACTTTTTGCTGTGAAGGCGGATGCAGAGGAAGCAGCCAACAAAAGCCCCATATTAACCCTATGGGTGAGGTCACTTACCAGCCATTGTCAGCTGTCTCCTCTGCAGTGCTTCCGCTGCTGAAGACCAGAATGGCTTCAAAAAAGGTATGTATAGCGATCTCTTCTTTACAGGATCGATAGGCAAGTCTTAGATCGTGGATGCAAGAAGATTTAGAGATTTTAGTGTTAGGGTGGACTTCCCCTTTTAATATACAAGTGAAAGGAGTTGTAAAGGCAGAAAGTTTTTTTATCTTAATGCATGATGCATTAAGATGAAAAAAACCTTCTGTGTGTAGCAGCCTTCCCAGCAGCCCCTAATACTTACCCTGACCGTCATCTCTCTCCAGCGATGACCACAATCCCTTCAGCTGTCCAGGATACTCCTCTTGATTGGCTGAGACACAGCAGTGTGGCGCCATTGGCTCCCACGGCTGTCAAAGTCAGTCAGCCAATTAGGGGGGGCGGGTTGGTGTTCTGTGTCTGAATGGATACACGGAGCTCTGACTCAGCTCTGGTGCCCCCTGTAGCAAGCTGCTGGCTGAGGGGGCCCTTGATAGGAGGGAGGGGCTAGAAGCTGCAAAAAGGGACCCGAGAAGAGGAGGATACGGGCTGCTCTGTGCAAAACCAACTACACAGAGGAGGCAAGTATAACATGTTTGTTATTAAGAAAAAAAAATGAACCTTTACAAATCACTTAAATGTCACCTACCTGCATATCAGATTATTGAAGATGGATGTCCAATGCTTGCTAGACAAAAAAAAAGGAAAGCGCCAGGTCTCCTGACCCAAACTTCCAATGCTTACACTAGAAGAGGGCAAGGCTTTCCAGTGCAAATAACTGACTCCATGCAACTCCACTGACATGCAGAAATCCTAAAGACATGAAGCCTTGCCCCTGTCACTCACGAGTGGAAAAGGCCATTACAATAAACATCAGGAGGTAGTAGCAACAGCTCATTTCAATCACTTACCAGCCTCTATAATAAAGCGAATGCAGGTGATAAGGGAGCAGGCGTGGGTCACATACTCTGCAGAGGCCAGCAAATTCCACAGTCCGGTCTGTTGTAAAGTCAGACAGCAACACTCCAGCACAGCTTGGAGATCCACACTCAGTGGTATTGGTTCTTGCACAAAATGCCAGGACACTGCCTGCAAACAAAGACACTTTCGTTTGCATGACTGTAGGAATGGAATGTTGAAATAAAACGATTTACAAAATGCTAGCCAAAATGAATGTCAATGTTTCTCGAAATTCTGGCCAGTTTTGTACAACCAACACTCGTTTTGTCAAGGTTTACAGATCAGTACTTGTAGCTTACGCAGAGCCTTACCTCTACTGACATGACCACAAACTTCACTATGTCCACTTCATTTTCCTGCCGTATGTGAAAAGACTGAGGTATTTTGGGGAGTGACAGCAGGTACTGTGCCAGCGCTCGACAAAGGGTGACAAGGGAGTAATATACTTCAGAGTCACCTGCAAGAAATATCACAACAATCACTGTTACTAAAGATACACAGAAGCTGCAGTATACAAGCGACCCCCCTTACAGGTAGACAAACCCAAGGCTGTAATGCACAATCACACAAACTGAATGGTACAAAATGCCAATGATTAGCATTTGGTGTAATTTATCAAGTGCAATTCTATCTCTTTAAACCCCTTTCACACTTGTGCGACGTGGGACTGCAAAGTTGCATGACAAGTCGTACCCAGTGATTTCCACTGAGTACCATTCATATCTGTGTGACTTGAAGTCGCAGCAACTTCGTAGTCCCTGCACTACTTTGGTCCGACTTTGATGCGACTTGAGGTCCATTGACATCAAAATTACACAGGCGTTGTTTCAAGTTGAGGCAAAGCCGCGTAGCTTTCAGGTCGCACAAGTGTAAATGGGGTCTTAATGCTTCTGCTTAGCATGTATAAATATTTATTTAGATGTATGTATAGTCAAAATTTTTCTTTTCAGTCTTGGATGGAGTAGTGAAGGGTAAAGACCTCTGTCAGTTCATTGTTTGCTGCCAAGTCCCACTAGAGAGTGTTCCCTTTACATCCTGTTGTAGAGATGCAACAGGAAGAGAGACAAAATCTTTCCATGGCAAGGTAAATCTCCCCTAAAGCCTCGTACACACGATGAGAATATAGGGACGAATGAACATCCGGTTTTTATTTGCATGCTAGACATGCATGCTATATCAAAAATGAAGACGTTACTCAACTTATGAAAATTCTTATACGACAGAATACAACTTCAGAAGTGATGTACTGTGTTGTACTGTAATGTATTCTTTGGTTTCCAAGAATGCATAGTCTTGTTCTTCTGATTTTTTTGCAGAGGAAAACTGTACTGTACTGATTACAACTAAAATCGTCCAATCTGGTATCGTAAAATAAAGATTTTCATGTTTGTCTCTTCGATTAATTTTGGACAAACTGTGGCGATCGGCTCTCAAAATCTGTGTACCAAAGATCAATTTCATCCGATTTTCTGATTATGTGTACTAGGCTTAAGACAGCTGTCAACAGAACAAGTGTGATCTACAAGATTTCGTCTTACCTTTTGTTTTAGTAACTATTCTAAAAAGTATAAGTTTCCCATTACATTATGTCTCGGTGAAAATGATTACCAGGACAAATACAGTGCCTTCAAAAAGTACTCATACACCTTGAAATTCTCCACATTCTGTCATGTTACAACCAAAAAGGTAAATGTATTTTATTGGGATTTTATGTGATAGACCAACACAAAGTGGCACACAATTGTGAAGTGGAAGGAAAATGATAAAGGTTTTTCAACATTTTTTTTTTACAAATAAATATGTGAAAAAAGGGATTTTATTATAACTTACCGTAAAAAAGGGATTTTATTATAACTTACCGTAGAATCCTTTTCTCGGAGTTCACTGACAGACGCAGCCTTCTTATGACACGTGGGGACGTCCCAAAGCTGTGCCAATCAAGAGGGGTGGGCAAACTAGAACAACTGTACCCAACAGGAAAACGCCCTCTCAGGCGGCGCTAACCGCGCCTATACTGCCGCTTGTAATACTTTGCGGCCGAAAGCAGCATCCGAAGATGCTGAAACATCAACTTTGTAAAACGTAGTAAACGTGTGCACTGAGGCCCAAGTAGCCGCCTTGCACACCTGAGACACCGAGGCTTGGTGTCTAAACGCCCAGGAAGTACCAACTGCCATAGTGGAATGAGCCGTGACTGGAAACGGGGGGACCTTGCCCCGAATCTCATATGCATGAGTCACGGTCTAACTTATCCAACGAGAAATGGTAGCCGACGAGGCCGCCATGCCTTTGTGCGACCCTTCAGTCAGCACAAATAAAGAATCAGACTTCCGAAAAGAAGCTGTAGAAAACAAATACACCCGCAAAGCCCTCACCACATCCAAAGAATGCAGTTCAACTTCTTTGGGATGCGACGGGTGCGGGTACAATGAGGGAAGAACAATATCCTCATTTAAATGAAAAGAAGAAACCACCTTCGGAAGAAACGAAGGGGAAGGTCGCAATACCGCCTTGTCCTTATGATGGACCAAGAAAGGTGACTTGCAGGATAATGCTGCCAACTCAGACACCCGCCTAGCGGATGTGACAGCCACCAGAAAAGCCACTTTCTGCGACAACAGTTGCAAGGGAATATCCCTGATCTTTTCATATGGTGGTTTCTGCAGCACAGTAAGCACCAGATTCAAATCCCACGGTGCCAGAGGCGACCGTATCCGAGGAGCCACATGACGTACCCCCTGTACAAATGTACGGATCAATGAATGAGATGCCAAGGGCCGTTGAAAAAGAACCGCCAGTGCCGAAATCTGACCCTTAAGCGTACTTAACTCCAGGTTCTGGTCCAGTCCTTGCTGCAAAAAAAATCAGTACTCTGGACACCATATAAGAGCGGGGGTTCCAACCCCCTGCCTCGCACCAGGCAATATAGGCCTTCCAGGTCCTATGATAAATCTTACGTGAGGTACCTTTACGTGCTTCAATCATAGTAGGGATCACGGAGTCCGAGACACCCCTATCCCTCAACACCTGGGACTCAATAGCAAAGCCTTCAAAGCCAGCGAGGGTAAAGCAGGGTGAAAGATGGGCCCCTGAGACAGTAGGTCTTCGCAAAGTGGAAGACGCCACGGAAAACATCTGTCACCATCCGTACTACGTCGGCGTACCAAGGGCGCCGAGGCCAATCCGGCGCTACCAGGATTGTCGGGATTCCCTCGGCTTCTATCCTGCGCAGAACCCGCGGTAGAAGCTTTAGAGGAGGAAAGATGTACAGAAGCCGATACCGACCCCAGGGAGCTACCAGAGCGTCCGAGGCGACAGCCAACAGATCTTTTGTTCTGCATACAAAGGTCTGTACCTTGTGATTGAACCTGGAGGCCATGAGGTCCACCTCTGGTGTGCTCCACTTGAGGCAAATCTGGCGGAACACTTCTGGATGTAGGGACCATTCCCCTTGATCCAGAGTCCTGCGGCTGAGAAAGTCCGCCTGCCAATTTTCCACGCCTGGGATGTAGATTGCAGAGAGAGCTGGCACGTGAAGTTCTGCCCACCGAAGGATCAGAGCTGCCTCCGCCGCTGCTGCTGAGCTTCTTGTTCCGCCCTGATGGTTCACATATGCCACGCCCGTGGCATTGTCCGACTGAACCCGGACAGGGAGGCCTCGCAGCCTTTCTGACCAACGGGACAGACAAAGCCTGATGGCTCTCAGTTCCAGTACATTTATTGGAAGACAAGCTTCCTGCACTGACCAATGACCCTGGGCAGAGAACTGACCCAGGACCCCTCCCCAGCCCAGTAGGCTGGCATCTGTCGTTACTATCAACCAATTGAGGGGGAGAAAACATTTCCCCAACTTTAGGGCCGGAGCCCGAATCCACCAAATCAAGGATCCGTGGGACTGATGATCCAACCTGATCAGTCTGTCTAGGGATAGAGGAGATTTTGTCCCATTGCGACAAAATCGCCTTCTGCAAGAGCCGAGTGTGACTCTGGGCGTAAGGTATCGATTCGAAAGTCGACACCATGAGCCCCAACACTCACATACAGAACCGTAAGGAGAACCACTGGCGTGATAACAGGGTTTGCACTGCCGCCTGAAGTGTCAGGAGCTTGCTTGGTGGTAAAAACACCCTTGCCTGAACCGTGTCCAGAATCGGACCCAGGTATTCCAGCCGGCAGGATGGAGTCAACGATGACTTCTGCAGGTTGATTAGCCAACCGAACTCCTCTAACGTGGACACCGTAATTGTCACGTTTTCCTCCAGAGCTGCAGCAGACTCTGCTCTCAGGAGTAAATTGTCGAGGTATGCTACTACCGCAATACCTCTCTGTCTCAGCAGCGCCAGCATAGGGGCCACCACCTTGGTGAACACTCGGGGCGATGACGCCAACCCGAAGGGAAGTGCCACAAACTAGTAATGCAGGTCCCCACTGCGAAACTTAGAAAACGCTGGTGACTGTGACAAACTGGAACATGAAGATACGCGTCCCTGATATCCAGGGACGCCTTGAATTCCCCTTGGTGCAGGGCGGCCACGACCGAGCGGATGGACTCCATCCTGAATCTCTTCGTCTTTACGAAGCGGTTTAATGCCTTCAGGTCCAGAAGTGGCCTGACACCGCCCTTTTTGGGCACCACGAAGAGGTTTGAGTAAAACCCACAAAATCTTTCCCCCATTGTACCGGTACAATCACTCCCTGTTCGGCAAGCGCCCGAATGGCGCCTAGAAGCGCCTCCCGACGCCCCTGAGGGAGTCTCAAGTTTGAAGGGAAGAACCTTACTGGGGGCAGAGAGATGAATTCTATCCTGTACCCGGAGGACACCACCTCCAGTACCCACTGGTCGGTGATGCGGGCAGTCCATCTGTCTGTGAATCCCAGCAACCGGCCCCCCCACCCGTAAGTCGGGCGGGGGCAACCCATCATGCGGAGGTTGATTTATCTTTCACTTTTTCGGACTTATGCTGCCAAGGCTTTTTACTGTGCCCAGCAGCAGCCCTACCGGACTTGAAGCCCTTAGAGCCGGGTGTCCGAAAAAACTTCTTCTGACCTGAAGAAACAGGGCCCTGCCTACGGCGAAAATCCCGCCGTTTTGGCTCCGGAAGGAAAGTACTCTTCCCTCCCGTGAAATCCTTAATGATTTCATCCAACTGTGGGCCAAACAGACGCCCTCCCTGAAAGGGAAGATCTGTAAGAGCTTTCTTCGAAGCCTGGTCGCCTGACCAAGAGCTAGGGGACCTAGGGAGTTTAAGTTACCCACAAATATATGCAGATTCATGCGACTCCCCTGCTTGGTCAAGCCGCATGGAGTCGCGGATATCAGTGATCAGGGCGGCCACTATCGCTTTGTCGCACGAAAATGGAGCCCCCTGATCACCTTCGCCGTCTGAGGGTATCAGTTCACCCTCTGATAACTCCACGGGGATTCCCGTGACCACCGAGGCGCTTTCTTGTTCCGAATCCTCCCCCGAAGAATGACGGGGGGCGGGCGTTTTTTGGGGCCCCCCCGGAGTTGGGTCCCCAGCCCAGGGAAAGAATTCCCCAAATACCGCCCTCAGCTGTCCAAGGACACCAGGGTCCCTGGTGTGGATTGCTGCTCCACAGGTACCCCTGCCATTGCACTGCCGGCCTCTGACATCCCAGACTTTCGGCACCCCCACTGTGTGACCACCACCTCTACCCCACCAATCAGCCAGGGAGACCCGGTAGGATTGCACCCACCACTACCAGCACCCAGGGAGAGCCAGCTATACTTGCTGTTTTAATGCCTCAGCACTGTGACCGGAATGAGCAATGACAACCACTGCACTTCAAGAGCCAGCACCGCCGCGTCTGCCAGCCACATTGTCCAAGCGAAAGCGGAAGTGCTTCTGCCGCTTTTATTACTTCCTGTAATACCGAGAACGACCACTGGGGGCCGCCAGAGGACAGGCTGAAAACCGCATGGGCTACCAAACAATGGCCGCTGCCATCACACAAGCCGAGCTTACAGCAAAATGGCGCGGTCGGCGGACGGACGGACGAATGAACGGTGATCTACACAGAATGGCGGCAAACCGCCGAATGCAGAGCTCCGAACGGTCAGTGCAGGGTGCGGTACTGGGGGTGGGGGAGGGGAATGGGAGATGACCACCCCAGATGCGTCCCCACCAACAGGCCCCCACCGGCAGGCTACCTTAGAAGCTGCCCAGGTGCCCACTCTCCGCGTCCTAGGACGGAAGAGGGGTCCACTCACCAATCCGAAGGGCGCAGCGGGTAGCCACCCGGAGCAGACTTACCTCCCCACGGAGAGGAATGCTGCTGGCCAGGCCACTGGACAGGAACAGAACCAGTCACTGGGCTCTAGTGGGATTAGCCACTGGCCGCCCGCACGGCACAGGTGCTATGCGGCGTGCTCCCACTAAGGGTAGCTCGCACAGACGTTGGCCGGACTGGGGAAAGTTTTTGGATTCTAGATATCCTCTATACCACCAGCCGGCTTCTTGATAGCAGTCTTCATCAGCAAAAACCTCAGAAGACCGCAGATCCCATAGGGAACCAGGTCTACTCCTTGCACTAGGCAATTAAAACTGATATGCTATTGTCTAGCAGGGGGTTATATGCTAAGGTGAGGACGGCCCCCTGGGAGGGGCCAACCTATGCGTTTGTTTTATTTTGCCTAGTCTACTCCTAGTGATATGAGCATAACCCCACTTGTCTAATGAAGAGGCTGCGTCTGTCAGTGAACGTAAGAGTAAGTGTGGCGTGCATTTGTATTCAGCCCCCGAGTCAATACTTTGTAGAACCGTCTTTCACTGCAATTACAGCTTAAAGTCTTTGCCCATTCTTCTTTGCAAAATAGCTCATGCTCTGTCAGATTGGATGGAGAGCGTCTGTGAACGGCAGTCTTCAAGTCTTGCCAGAATTCTCAATTGGATTTAGGTCTGGACTTCGATTGGGCCATTCTAACACATGAATATGCTTTGATCTAAACCATTCTATTGTAGCTTTGGCTGTATGTTTAGGGTCCTTGTCCTGCTGGAAGGTGAACCTTCACCCCAGGCTCAAGTCTTTGCAGACTAAAGAGGTTTTTTTTCTAAGATTGCCCTGTATTTGGCTCCATCCATCTTCCCATCAACTCTGACTAGCTTCTCTGTCCCTGCTGAAGAAAAGCATCCCCACAACATGATGCTGCCACCACCATGTTTCAGGGTGGGGATGATGTGTAGTGTGTTTTCCGCTACACATAGCATTTTGCTTTTAGGCCAAAAAAGTTCAATTATGGCCTTGTGTAACCAGAGCACCTTCTTCCACAGGTTTGCTGTGTACCCCACATAGCTTCTCGCAAACTGCAAACAGGACTTATTATGGCTTTCTTTCAACAATGGCTTTCATCTTGCCGCTCTTCCATAAAGGCCAGATTTGTGGAGTACACGACTAATAGTTGTCCTGTGGACAGATTCTCCCACCTGAGCTGTGGATCTCTGCAGCTACTCCTGAGTTACCATGGGCCTCTTGGCTGCTTCTCTGATTAATACTCTCCTTGCCTGGCCTGTCACTTTAGGTGGACGGCCATATCTTGGTAGGTTTGCAGTTGTGCCATACTTTCCATTTTCGGATGATGGATTGAACAGTGCTCCGTGAGATGTTCAAAGCTCGGGATATTATTTTCATAACCTAACCCTGCTTTAAACTTCTCCACAACTTTATCTTTGACCTGTCTGGTGTGTTCCTTTGCCTTCATGATGCTGTTTGTTCACTAAGGTTCTCTAACAAGTCTCTGAGGGCTTCACAGAACAGCTATATTTATACTGAGATTAAATTACACACAGGTGGACTCTATTTACTAATTAGGTGACTTCTGAAGGCAACTGGTCCCACTAGATTTTATTTAGAGGTATCAGAGTAGAGGGGGCTGAATACAAATGTACCCCACACTTTTTAGATATTTATTTGTAAAGAATTTTGAAAACCATTTATCATTTTCCTTCCACTTCACAATTATGTGCCACTTTGCGTTTATCACATAAAATCCCAATAAAATACATTTACGTTTTTGGTTGTAACATGACAAAATGTGGAACATTTCAAGGAGTAGGAATACTTTTTTGAAGGGACTGTACTGGGGTAGAATCTAGCCAGTGAGGACAGCAATAAAGATTTTACAAAAAAAAAAAAACACACCACCATGTTGATTGAATTTCAGACAAACTGCCAAACGTACAACTGAAATATTGAAATACATACTGTGCATCTTTACTGACTGCTAGACCAAGAACGTTATTTTTATTGCCAATTCTTAGAATAATGCACTTCTGCCACAATGCATATGCAGGTAAAATACATATCATGGCTCAGCAATGCACCTTACCAAGCCAACTGCCCACCTTCAGCATACCCTTTGGGCAATATATCAACATCATCGCCTCTGACCAATAAGCAAGGAGGTGATCAAGGAAAACTAAAGCAGAAGTGTCATAAAGTGATCTTTTTGGCTATAGAGCATGGCAAAATTACATAAATCACAAGGCTGCCTGTACAGAATTATACATCTCCATTAAACATACAAAGAAGGTATTTAGAGTTCATGCACACTGTACCTGATAAATGACCATTTTTGGTCGTTTGGGCGTTATTTTTTTAACAGCCCAAAAACGCCCCTTTATGTTATCCTATGTGTCCATGCACACCTGGACATTAATTGTAGTTTAACAGCAGTGTCGTTTTTGGGCTGTTATCTGAACGCCCTGAAATGGCGTTCAAAAGTCATTCTTCTGACCACAAAAAAACGCTCATAAACGCCGGTAAATGGCCGTTTTTGGCGTCCGGTGTTTTTTGTAGAAAAATGGAAGCTAATGAAGTAAAAAAAAAATTTAAAAAACCGCTCAAAAACGCAGATGCCAATAAAAGCCGATAAACTCTGCTTACAAAACACTGAAAAAGAATGTTTTCTAAGCAGCGTCTCCTGCCCGAAGCTGAGAGAGCCCAGATAGCATCCAGTGTGCATGGACCTTAAACTGTGCATTGAGCCATTTCCTTCAAGTTCTATTATAACTTTTGGGGGCAGTAACACCAGCACACTATTTCCCAAAAGTAAGGTGCTTGAGCAATGTCAGTAAGGCCTACCAAGTTAATCAAAACTCCCAAAAGCCTACACACATATTGTATAGACACACACACACTATTCACTTTCAAAATAAACTAGATCATTTTTAAATATTTTTTATGAATCTTTGTTCTTTATAATTTTTTAATTATACTTTAATCAATATACCAAATGTATTCAATAACAAGTTCTATGGTTATTTTAAATATATAGGATTTTGCTATAACATTTGCATTTACATATCCCCACTGTCATCAGCCTCCTGAGCGGCTCCACATATATCAATGAATTATACAAGCAGACTGAGGAGCTCTAGAGCAAATGGAGCAGTGCAGATGCTACAAATTAGCGTGTAGAAGCTGATTGCTAATCCAAAATCACCAATCAGATTTAAAATAAGTTCACCTTTGGTAACATGTTACGCCCATATTTAGGGTGTACCATGTTACCAAAGGAGCACCTGCCTGTACCCCTACAATCCCCCACTGTGACAGCAGGCAGGGGATCTTCTTCCTACACACGCTGTCAGAAATTTAAAAAAAAAAAAAAAAAAAAAAAAAAAA
>BLSH010477607.1:1441401-1455989 GCA_018402905.1 Glandirana rugosa
TTATGTTACTGAAACCCATTGTGAAGGGGGAAGAACTTCTAACTTCGTTACCTATGCTAACCTGATCGACACTCCAACTTAATTCTTTGGATTTTACTCCAATCTAGACTCGACAAACCGAGGGGTTTTCCAGTTTAACCGAAACTTACGAACGGAATAGACCATAAAGGTGACAGAGTCCCCGTGTGAGGAGACGAAAGAAGAACAGTTAAAAGACGTCGGTATAAACTCGACGTTCTGGTAGAGAGTCCCCAAGAGTGACGGAACCTTTCTAACCCTACGTTTGCACACGTGCTTAGGGCACTGAACACAGAGGTTCCACCAGAGAGAAATTATCCACAAAGGATTCTTGATCCTTGAGCGTTTCCACTTCTTCATCCTGAGGAATTTTACCCACAACTTCTCCTCCCTCAAAAGGGAGGAGGGAAAGAAGAGTGCACACGTTTGCATCCCAATCTTTCCAAGGCAGTGAGAACCCCTGAGAGATGGTCTTGCAGCTCAAATATGGCTGCAGAAAATTGACAAGAAGAAAGCAGAGGAGTGTGCCCCTGAGACAGTGGAAATACCAGATAAGGCAAGCATTCAAAGCCAATTTGACCTTTTGGGGAGCCAAACAGCTCAGATCTAACCTCATTTTAGGTTTCTTAATTCAACCTCACAGCTAGTCCAATCGTATCCATTGCTTCAATCTTCAAGAAGGGGGAAGTGTTACCCAAAGTCATTGTATTTTATTGATATTCTAATATCAATAGAAATTTGGACTAAAATTACTGAATTATTGTTCCACAGAGACAATAAGACCTAGCGAGTCAATAATGGAAAGAAGACCAGCTGCAGGAAGCCTAAAGGAAACACTGGTAACTAACCTTTAAATGACTTCTGTTGTAAGGTGCAGTGAAACACCAGCTTATTCTTCTTACCTTGTTGGTTATGAAGGTGAGACGATCAGCCTGAGGTATTTTGTTCACCAGTTCTGCTCCTTCCAGCAGTGCAGAATCAGAGTGTGTGTAGCACTGGGAACGTACCAGGGACACATACCATTCCTACAATAAATGACTTAACTGAGTCCTTGACTTAGCACAAGGTATAGCATAAAAACAGAACTCCATCTCTGGAACATATTAACTATAATAACAGTGGTTCACACACCTCATCTGGGTCCAACGTTTCCAGTCGTGGGTGACCATCCCCGTCCAGCGGGTGAGAGGTCACCAAAGGTAAGGGGCTAACCGTGTCTGAAGCTACAGTTGCCCGAAATCTGTCCAGCAGAGAATAAAGTCTTTGGTGCCTAGAAAGATAAATTCAGAGACCATCATAGAATGCAAAATACATACATTTCTGCAATAATAATCTTTTATATACTGTAACTTCCACAATTCATCAATCACACCGGGTGCCTTGACTAAAAAGAAACGTTGAGAAACACTGCTGTAGTTGCTGGGCAGTGTGGTTGGATGGTTTGTGGACCATGCTCTAGCAAGGAGAAGAGATCTAGAATTATGTGTAAGTGACAGCGCTGGTCTCTGTGAGCAAAGCTGGCACAGAGACACAGAGCCCAGGCAGGAAAGGAGGTGGAATTGAAAAAGTACTTAGGTGAGGCTAAACCATACAGGTACTGGGGCCAGACAATGATTTGCACTGCATTTCTTGTTTGTATGCTTGTGTATTGTACTTAATGTAGGTCTTGATTACTTGATCACAAGAATATAATGTGCCTATAATCAGGTAATATAGAACAATTCATAGGCGCATTACTCTAGATGGGGAGCACACAATGAGGAGGTGGCAGTGTCAGTGCCGGCTGTACCCCCAACAGAACGCTGATAATTTTGACTTTAGCCTGGGGTGAAGCTACAACCAGCATAAAGAAAATAATGTTCATTTACTGCACAGCTACAGCACAGAACAGAATGGGACCAGGTCCCTTATGTACTAGGCCACCTGGGGATTCAAAAATGATTTTAAGCTGCCGTGATACTCTTAATTGTTAAATTACACAAATCTTTATTTCTGTGGTAATCAGGAAACTTAATAGCAACATTCTGATCATTCTTTTCACTCTTACCTTTGTGCTAAACTACTGCTTTGCAGATATTCCTGTATTCTGTCCAACTCTTCTAAAGGTACTTGAGAAACGCTATTCTGTAAGAATACAGAATATCTGTAAATACACCATACAGAGGCTAGACAAATAAATGGTAAGACATGAAATAGCTTTATTTCCAATGAAATTAAATTTCCATACCTGCGCTGCCAACAGCATTTCGACCCGACGACAGGCTAGTGTATCCACCATGCGAGCCAGCACACGGAATGGGGTACACAGCAGCTTGTCTATATACAACATCAACACTGCACCAGACTGACTCAAGTGAATGCCTTCCAAGCACTGCAATGTCTTCTTCAGAGAAGTTGGCTGGTGGGAACAAAAGAACTTTGTAAATAGGCATTCAAAATCTGTCTTATCAATGTATCATTATATTGAAGGAAACAATAAAAATTTGTATATATGAATGAAGGGCGGGACTTTGACTGAAGAAATGACCTAACCATTTACTTCCATCCCTGTTGGGGTATATAGAGAGAGTCAAGGGCGGGACTTTAAATGAAGTGCACGATGGGAAAAAGACAAATTTGAAAAAAAGTTCATTTATTTTCAAGAATTCATAATCCATAAATTCATAAAAAGTTCATAATAGTAAAAATACCTGCATATTATCAATCATTCTAAACCCTCACATTGAAGAAGGGCTGAATGATTTAATAAGTTGAGTACAATTATACAAAAGAAATTAGCATTGGCGGTCCATACAGTGAATAAATACATAAAGTCATTTCGTGACTTTAGGTCATTCGTCAGGAGCAAGCGTGTTGTGCGTCTGCAAAACAATATAAAAATGCTAGATGGGGCACACTTTGCTGTTCCCCTGTCAACAATTTTTTGTTTTACAACCTTATAGCCCATCTAGCATTTTTATATTGTAGTGCAGAGCAATGGCTGTACATCTGGAGGCACCAACTGCCAGCACTAATGTGGCAGCTGTGCCAGGCAGCCAAAGAGCTATGTCAGCGGGCAAATGAAGCATGCTCTAGATCAGTGGTTCTCAACCCTGTCCTCAAGTACCCCCAACAGACCATGTTTTGGGAATTTCACTTAGATAAAATAGCTGTCCAAAATACCAAACCATTGACTCTGATTTAAAGCACCAGTGCAAGATAAAGGAAAACCTGCAAACATGGCCTGTTTGGGGTACTTGAGGACAGGGTTGAGAACCACTGCTCTAGATCAGGGGTGTAGTCTAGAAATCAGTTTGAGATGCTTTTGAGATCATTCGGAATTAACTGCAAGTGCATTTGAGCGGTTTCAGCTGCTACTGCATTCTCTGGAGACTTGTACGGAGAGATATGCTGTTCTGAAATGACCAAAAGCACATCAACACTGGCCGCCTAAGGTTTTTTACACACACAATGCTTTAAATTTCTCTGTGTATTTTCAGTAGCATTCAGTGGTCATTAAAAAAACCCAGTGCAATAAGAGGGGAAAAAGGTCTCCAATACACAAGGCAGATATCAGGGAAAATCTGATATCTGAGGGAAGCCGAATATGGCTTGTCCTCCCCTTTATGGTATCATATTTTCCATGCATGTAGAAGAGATTGCTGAATATTAGCCAATACAACTCATTTCTGCTGCTAAGTGCTTTGGAGCTACAGGAAAAAATCAAAGCCGCTATAGTACCCCTTTAACATCACTGCATTATATGTGGATTCTGGCAGTAGATTTTTTTTTATCCCTGCTTACTTTAATAGGTTAACAACCGTCACCCTCCCACTCTACCACTCCAGACACACATGGCTTCAGCTCTCAGCCATGCACCAAGAGCAGGAGCCAACTGTCAATTAGGCATCTGGGTGGATCCTGGCAATATGCTAGGGATCCTTCCAGAGCCAAGAGCGGCTCTGAAAAGTCGGCCGACAGCAGGCTTTAGGCTGCTGTCGGTTAATTCTGGGTCATAGGAGAGCAAAAGTAAGTGCATTCCTGGGACCCAGAAGAGAAATCTTCACAATTTTTTGCACTGTAGATTCATAGTTTTACATTACAAATATTTATTCACATAAAACTCCAGAAGGAATGCATAAGGGGGAGCTTACCGTCGCTAGGTTCTCACAGCGAGAATGTATGGCTTGGATGAAGAGACCACTGGCAGCTGAGTTTCTGTGTATTGCACTAATGAAATCCTGCACTGGAGGTTCATGCGACAGGTTGATGAGATCCTGAACGTGATTGACTATCAGCCAGGTAAGATGCTCTGAATCATGCAAGTTCTGACACTACATAAAAAAAAAAAAAAATCGAAAAATAGAAAAGGTCAGCAGCTGCAGATTACATAAATGCAGAGTTAAATCAGATGCAATGTTAGTAGTCATTTGATTTAAATCTCAAAATTTAGTATAAAATAAAAAAACTGAGTCCGGTACCTCTATCCATGCCAATTCTGTTGTGTACAATGGTCAGAGTACATAACCACCTTTAATTTTCCCAGGTCTAACTTAACAAACCAAATGTTTTGCAGACGTACATTTTCTCTGTAAGGGTTTCATAAATAGTGGGGTATATTGAAGAATTGGAAAATTCAGTCTTCCATCATTACAGATAAGCATGGAAAAATTGTGTTGACCCTATAATTTAGCTTTGCTTCCTTAGTCTTAGCTTGACACTTTAGCTAGAGTGACGGGGGACAGAGGTTACCGGATGTCTGGCCATTGCTACACTGTTTTCTATTTACGGTTCATAGGTGAGATTTTGTTCTTTACCTCTTGCTTGAGGTGATTGTAGTCGTATTAGTGCAATTGTGACAGAGAATATTGAGTACTGTCCATGATACTTTTTTATTTGCACCAACATACAATTTTTCCGGACAAGCTTTCGTGGTATGTCCCCTTCTTCATGGTCCAAGCAGTACTGATTCACAAAACTTAGTAGAATGTTAAAAAAATCCCTGATGGAAAGGAAAAACAAACACACACAAAACCTATGGTGATGGTAATAAAGCTAGCATAATAAAGCTAGCTAGCAGCAGGGTCACTGAGATAAGACAGAGGGAGAGCTATAGATTTGGGGGGGGGGGTGACAGTCACAGAAGGGTCTTAAAACTGTAGCGTAATGGGTAAGAAAACCTAAATCCAAATTGAAGCTGTTATTTTTTGTGTCAAAAAGAAGAATCATTCTTAGTTCAAACGTTTTCCTTTCCTGGATAGTTCTGAAATTCCCTTTAAGAACTAAGACATTGAGGTCTTCAATAGTGTGGTCCGGTTGTGAAAAGTGATGTCCCACAGGTGTGCAGAAACTTTCTTCTTTATGTTCCTTTGTATTGGAGGTGATTCCGAAGATAAAATCTCCTCCAATACAAAGAAAAAAAAACAAATAACCATGTAATATCATGGGATCTTACAGCTGCACCTCCAGTAATGTTGTATACCTCATTCAATGCAATAGGTGCAGGAAAGGATCTTATGTTGGGGAAACAGGACAGAAGTTGAAAACAAGGATGAATTTACACAGACATTCCATCAAGGAACATAAAGAAAACAGATTCTGCACACCTGTGTGACATCACTTCTCAAAACTGGAGCACGCTATTGAAGACCTCAATGTCAGTTCTTAAAGGGAATTTTAGAACCACCCAGGAAAGGAAAACATTTGAACTAAGAATGATACTTCTTTTTGACACAAAAAATAACAGCTTAAATTTGGATATAGGTTTCCTTACCCATTACGCTACAATTTTATGACCCCTCTGTGATTGTGACCCCCCCAATCCCCCGCCAATCTATAGCTCTCCCTCTGTCTTATCTCAGTGACCCTGCTGCTAGCTTTATTACCATCACCATATACATTGGTTTGTGTGTGTTTGTTTTTCCTTTCCCTCAGAGATTTTTTTTTAACATTTTACTAAAAGTTTTGTGAATCAGTACTGCTTGGACCTTGAAGAAGGGGACATACCCCGAAAGCGTGTCCTGAAAAATTGTTAGTGCAAATAAAAAAAGTATCAAGGACAGTACTTAATTTTCTCTGATCTTTACCTCTAAACATTTTAATCTGGCATAAGACTCTCCCTTTAAACTGTATCTGTAAAGCAACCCAGCTTGGCTATGTATGCCAGGCTGTTGGTGGGCGAAGCCTACCCAGTAAGGGCAGATGGATCAAGGCAGAATAGGGCCTCAGGGAGGATAGCAGCTTTGGACGCCAAACCCCTTTGACATTTAAAGAAATGCAATAGGTACAGATAAGTCTCCAAATTTGCATTTTGTCCACCCCAGACACCTACTGCCTCTAAGTACAATGAAGTGACAGTTAGGTGCAAAGCTTTGACCAATTTGCTTTTACTATAAGAGAATGAAAGTTGTAGATGGACGGGACAGGGCGTGGCACCCCCCCCCCCCTCCCCGGATAGCCAATAGGTCCTAGATTCCTGCCTAATGGATAATCCAATTTTTCCAATGTACTCTGTGTAATCATCTCTGCTGAACCACTAACACTAGAAATCTGTCCAGTTACATGGGAAGCATAGTTTTTGCTCAAGACCACACATGTAGCCCATGAAAATGTGACAGTGCAAGGAGTAGCTGATTGCCTGTTTTCAATATGTTCCCAAAGATCAGCAAATAAATAAATATATATATATATATATATATATATATATATATTTTGGAGCTGCTGCATTCCATTATGTGATATAAACTTTGAGAAGGCAATGAAACCAGTAAAATACACTTGAAAAATGTTTTACACATTGCTGTACCATTCATGAGAGCAATGAGAGGCCCTTTATTTAAAGGAACATGGGCAAGCATATAGTAAGTTTCAGCATAAATAGAGGCAAAGAAAATAGGCTGGGCACAAACAAAAATGCATTATGTAAGTGGCAAAAAAGATCCTGTTTGTTTTTTTTCTTCCAAAGACGACCATTTCTTGCACTCACCACATAGTCACAGAACAGGATGAGGGCCCCTCTCCGCACTATCTCCCGGTTACACATGCCAAGTTTGGACTCTGACGCAGGCTCATCGCTGTCAGTTGACATCTGTGGACTTAGCAGCAGCTTGGTACTAGACAGGCTGTTCCTCCTGTACACAGTGATTAAATATACAGGCTTTAATGTCTGCACTTTTTTTTGTCAAGTGTTCAAAAGCAGTTGATTTAATAAGGCAATATAAAAGACGCAAAGTTTTTTAACCCAAAGCATGCAGATGTTTCTATTCATTAGCACAGTGGAGACAAGGATGAAAGCTGCTGTTACTGTACGCTAGTCCGTAATATTTTCTTTGTATGGCAGCAGAAGACAAAGCTGAGCACAGAAGAGGATCTGACTGGTCATCTACCAATGAACCAATCAATATGTATAAAGTTTAAGTGTATTCTTGGACAAAATATAAAATACATGCACGTTTCCCTGTTTTATCCCTTTAAAAGCCAAGTACAGATCGGGTCAGCAGTGCTGTAAATATTTTACATAATACAGTTACAAAGGGAGACACACTGCACCTTATACTATTATAATCATTTTACAAAACGGATTACATTTTATATGAACTTTACTAGAGCTCATTTTTGGGGTAGGGCTTATATTGCAGCATCCCGATAATCAATACATGCTGATCCTGCCAGAAATGCAGAGTGCTCCTAATTTTCTGATGTGATCTGGCAACACTGCCTCTACTTCACTAAAATCCCAAACAGTGTTGTCAGCCCTGCCCATGTTCTCCCCTGCTGGACTACAGAACAGCTTTCTTTTATAATATGGAAAATAGGAAAGGCAGAATCAACAAGTATTTGTCTGTGCCTAAAATATTTTTAAAGACAAAGCATGGGGAATTGTTCATGTATTGCAGAGATGTACTGCACAGTTATTAACAGAGTATTATTAATGATGGTGCTAATTACAAGTGGTAATGTGCAAGGGAGGAGTGTACAGGTTCTGCTTAAAAAGTGGCAAAGATGAGGTTCACTTTAAAATGAGATAAAATACATCTATTTGTAAATCAAAAGACTTCTTTCACATGTTCCTTATACCAATTATTCAAGAGAGGCTAAAGTGACCCCCCCCCCCTCCCCCGCCAAAGTCGCTGAGAGTTCCCCTTTAAAAACAAAATGAACCAAGAAACAGAAATAATCTGAATTGTTCTGCACATCCACAAGACTGACTGAAGAAACTGCTGAATTATATAAAGTGTCTCCTGACAACGAATAACCGGCTGCACATTAGGTGAAAGGTGGTAACCATAGCAGCAAATAATAATTACTTCTTAGGCTTCCCAATTAATTATATGGGACCAAGTAATTATGTATAAATTGGTAGAACAACTTGTACTTTGGGTGATAACTGTGTAGGAGTAAACATTGTATTTATGATGACGCATGTCATATTCGATTTGCGCGCACACTTCCATGTACTGGTCTTCCTCCTCCTCCGCTAATAAGGGTTGTGTTAAATGGCAAAACTTCCTCATTACACCATGCACCAATTTTTCTTCTGTTATTAAGACAAGTAGCCAGATGTGGTCACAAAGTGAGAAAAAGAAAAAGTTCTACAAATTATCTGGTGAGAAGGCTTAAGGGCCAAATTAGAAAGACTGGTATGACCAAACTGCAGCCATACTGATGCTTTAAAGTGGTTCTAAAGTCTAACGGTTTAATAACTTCTTTTTGTTAACTTTATTATCACTAAATGGAAATCCAGGTATCATCAAATGAGATATACAATCACAGGATTATAATGCAAACAAATAAAGGTTTATTAACTTAATGCACTAAATAAAAAAAAAAAAACCTCCCCACTAACTGTTCTCCCCTCCACCCACAAATCCTCCAACTGATCCAACGCGGTCCTGGCTGCAGCCCTGCTGTCCACTCTGCCCGATTTCACACGGAACACTGAGAGCAGCAGTGGAAGGAGCACCTGGTCACATGACCTTTCTAAGCCACGTGACTGGCCAGTACTGCAATCGCAGAGTTTTCTCTGTAGCTTTAGGCCTTATGCACACTGAAGCTGATAAACGGATGTTCAGGGGTATTTGGACGTTTTTTTCCAGCTGCCCCTGAACTCATGTAATGTTATCTTATCAGTACATGTACACAGGGTCGTCTAAGGGCGTTTCCAGGCAGTCGAGTTTAGAGGCTTTTTTTGGAACACAAAAAAATGGGTTCAGAGGCATTTGCAACGGCAAACAGCTTGTAAACGCACCTAAACGTGGTAACTCACGTCTAGAAGTGTTCCGTTTACAGACGTTTCCATTTTTTTTTTAAATGGGTTGTAAACATCCCTTGTAATAGAAATAAGGATGACAGGTCCTCTTTATTTAAAGGCAAACAAATGATGTATTTTTACTATAGGCCGGTTTGGCAAGTGGCTAGAGCATCATTGTATTTGAATGGTTAGGATATTATAGCGGAAGAGTTGAAGGTGAAATATACAACTTCACCTCCCAGTAAAACTCAGGAGGTGTGGGCGGAAGAAAGAATTCCTTGACTATAGGACGATGTTATATTCAGATTGAAGATGTCCATTTAAGATCCCAATACAAAAGCCAATGAAGGTGGCTGATACAGTTCATGAACCAGAATTTAGAGACCTACTGTTCGTATAGTATTAGAGGTAATCAGACAACTGAGTTTTGCTGATAAATTCTCACATAAAACTTGGGAACCTTCTGCATCTGTGCAGCTTTTCTTTAACTACATCTTATTAAATTATTGTCTGAGTTTTGTTTTCCATCTGTCAAAGGTTTAGAACTCTAGAACAGAAATTTGGCAACAGTCCTGCTGCAAGAACCCCTGGGGGTTATTTAATAAAACTATCTGGTGCAGCTCTACATAGAAACTAATCAGCTTTCAGGTATGCTGCAGCTGGGGGAACAGGACTGCTAGTTTCTTGTTCTTTTGCGGCACCCCGTCTCTAGGCTCATGCTACTCCCTTCCTCAACCTGGGAACTAACATCGGAGCCTTCAAACTGCTGCGGTTATTTACTATAACTGCCTGGTGCAGCTCTGCATAGAAACCAATCAGCTTTCAGGTTTTATTGTCAAAGCTTAATTGAACAGGCTGAAGCACAGCTGCAAAAGATTCTGAGTGCACCAGTTTTAGTTAATCTCCCCCACTGTTTGTTCAAATTGATTCCATTACTATAAAGACAACTCAGCCAAAAGCAAAAAGCGTGTATTAACATTTTTTTATGCAGGCTTCTGTTACTCTTTTTTAACTTGCTGATCTTGCCAGCCCTGTCACATGCTAGGCTGACAATGCGGCATAAAGTAGGTGGATGCAGAAGCTGAATGGACACAGCCATGTGTTGAAATTTGTCATGCATGCAGGAGCCGGTGCACAGATCTGACTGTCCAGATTTAAGCAGCCAGCTCCTGCATGCATGACAAATTTTTAACATGCGACTGAGTGTGCAGCCGCTGGGTCTGCATCCACCTTAAGGCCTCATACACACGGACGTTTTTTGACGCCGGCTTTTCTGGCGTTTTCTGCAGCTCTGTGTTAGTCAATGGCCCCATAAAAACGTTGGCGTTTTTGAGCTGTAGATGACGTCGGCGTTAGTGAGCTGAAATTAGAACCCACAGCCATCGCGTTCTGAGGCTGTAACGTTTTGGCATTTTTTGACGCCGACGCCACAATATGCCAACAAACGCCACCTATTATACCGGCGTTTTCCGGCGTTTTTTGACGCCAACGTTTTTAGGTTGAAAAATAGCAGAGGGATGATTTTTTTTAAAAAACGCCTATTGACGCCGACGCTAACGCTCAAAAACGCCGATGCATAACGCCGAAAAACGCCAACTTTTTTTCCTTGACGTCGGGCCCGACGTTTTGTTTATTTTTTTAGAAACATCCGTGTGTATGAGGCCTTATAGATTGCTTGCGTGCAGCTGCATGTGCAATTAACGCAGCCTGCATGAAAACAGGTGTCAATGCCCGTCTGAATGAATCTTATATAGGAGAAGTGTTGTCGATCTGGGTGGACTCTCCTGCATAGCACACCTGCAGCTTGTCTGATAACTCAGACTATTAGAGGCAGTGGCTTCACTGACAACCACTGTAATAAGGGACAGCACACCAGAATAATGGATCAGCTGTAGGTTACACATCTTGATTAACAGCAGCTGAATCCACTCTGGGCAGTAAGGCTGGCCAATGATTACACAATTTCCATATTTAATTTTCTTTAGTTTCACCTTCAGCTATGTAGTGCAAGGGCCCACCTTCATATTATATGGTTTTGGTAAATCCAAAGGAAAATTGTACAAGAAAATTGAATAATGTATGGCCAGCCTAAAGCCTCGTACATATGGTGCGACGGTCATACGATCGAAGGGCCCAAATCGTATGTTGGCTCATGTATCTCGCGTACTGACATGCACTAAACAATCGTATGACCAAGCCGAATGTAGTGATGTGTTATGAACGTATAAAGAGAGAGTTCAGGTGCATGTAATTTGTAAATTAGAAATGAACGGACACTTCCGGCCGTTCCTGACTTCTGAGCATGCGTGTTTTGCACAGTACAACTTGTTGGACCAACTTCTCTATACACACGATACAACGGTCGTACGACCGCTTGTTGGTACAACAAAAGTTTTCTAGTTTGCTCATCCAACTCCTGTTGTACGACCGTCGTACGTCGGCTGTTCTAAACGCGTGTACCAATGGTCGGATGATCGTACAACGAGCAGTCGTACGACCGTTTTCATACAACCACCGCACCGTGTGTACGGGGCTTAAGTCTCGGCTTCATACATAAAATCTTCTTCCAATTACATAAAAATCACAATACATTTTACTTTATTCAAATCAAATGTAAACTGCCTAGCTTTTATAGCTAGGAAACCAGAAGTCACAGAGTTGCACTGTGCATGACATGATTATTATGAAAAGAGTAAGAAGTAGTGTCAAAACAGAACAGCAATCGTCTTGCTCAAATAAAACCCTGCACAGAAGTTAGGGTCCTTTCACACGGGCGATCCGTATGTCCATTTTTCCTCCATCCGTTGGCGTATAAAAAACGGACATAAATGTACATCTATGGGCTAGTGAACGTTAGCGGATGATTATCGGCTGACATCCGCCTCCATTAAGTTCTGTTTTTTGAAAAGAAAGAAAACCCTACTGACAAAAAGCAGATGTTGGCGGACTACATCCGCTCACATTCGATCTGCTGAAATCCGTTTTTCACCCAGTAACTAGGGCTTTTTGTTTTTTTAGTTGTTACTTTTTATTTTTTGTAAAAAACGGATGTCAGCAAAATGCAAACGGTTGTAAAAATTGACATCCATATCCATTTTTGATCCGTTTAAAAAAAAAAAAGTGACTGAACTTAACTAAAAAACTGAACGCCCATCGCCCATGTTAAAGGACCCTTAGTTTTTCATTAGGGGTTATATATACTTTAAGAAAGCAAACCCCACCATGAAGAAAAAATTGGAACACTAGAAAACAGTATTTTCTTATTAACAAGAATGTGACAAAGTGGTAAAAGTAGTGTCTGCTTACTTGAGCGTCTGATGTACTTCGGACCACCAGTTGTAGTTAGTATAGTCTATGAGCAGCAGGAACTGACACCACAGCAGCACTAGGGAAGGGTGGGTGGGAAACATGGATTCCACAAGCTCACTAAGGCTCTCCAAAGTGTAGTAGTTCCCACTGTCGCCACCCCCCTTGAAAAGTCGTGTAGCTGCATTAGTTATTCTTCGGAATGTTCCTGCAAATGACAAAGACATCAGCATGAAAATGGTAGAAAGTGGTATTATAATAATAGGTAGAGCCCAAAAAAGTGGAGCTACTATCTGAGCTAGTTTTAAGTCTTCCTCACCCACCCCCCGCATTCTCTATAATAAATACAAGACGAGTTGGACTGCTCATAATGGGCTCATCAAATGTGCAGACCTGGGAGCTCTTTCAATACCAATAGAGTATACAAAACATAATAAACGTTCAGGTGGTTTAGGTTTGCATTATCAACCAAAACGTGAAATATGAGTTTTGGTTGGCCTGATACTTTAACAAAACTATAATATATCACGCTTGTAAAGCGCATTATCCAATTATTACATTTAACAATATTGACCATACCAGGAAGTGTACTATCAGAGGAAATTCATTCAAGCCAAAAAACCAACAGTAATCGGCTATCTGTAACAGACTTACAGTAATAAGAAGCTTGATATTCAGGGTCCAATATAAAAGGTTAACTGGGCCTACTTGAAGACTGTCGATCATTGTGCAAGGTTGGACATTCATAGGCATAGTTTGAAAGCAAAATATTTGGAGACAGTCCATCCAAGTGAATGCGGTGATAAGCACCGATAACCAAATTGGTTTTCACACAATTTTTATATTAAAGCGGATTATAAAAGTGCCAGCTAGAGTAGACTTTTTCAGTAGACCTTGTGCTCCATCTTCTGGTCAGAAGATAAACTGCAGCTCTAAAAGGTAACATGCAGTCAGAGAAATATAAAGGCTGTCTGTCATTGCTGACCTTCTCAACATGCAAATTTCCAGACTCTCATACTGATTGAGATGCAATTTCAGTCTCAGACCGAGAACCAGTATGCATACAGTGGGGAAAATGATTTGATCCCTTGCAGATTTTGCACGTTTGCCCACACAAAGAAATGAAGGGTCTATAATGTTTTATCATAGGTGTATTTAAAATGATAGAGACAGAATATCAACCAAAAATCCAGAAAAAAAAACACATGATACAAATGTTATAAATTGAGTTGCAGTTCAGTGAGTAAAATAAGTATTTGATTGCCAAGCAAAACATTACTTAGTACTTGGTGGAGAAAACCTTGTTGGCAAGCACAGAGGTCAGATGTTTCTTGTAGTTGGTTACCAGATTTGCACACATCTCAGGAGGGATTTTGGTCCACTCTACTTTACAGATCTTCTCTAAATCCTTAAAGTGTTTGTTAAGCCACTTGTATAAAAAGTTCCCATCTTCTCTGTATTATAACAAGAAGTTGCCCTGTGTCTTTGTTATAAGATATATATACTTCTCTGTATAGATAACACACCTTATAAGGATCAGTTGTCTTTTTTGTGCTTTCCTCTCTCAGCTCAGAGTTCCTGAGGGAGGGGCTAAGCACTGCTGCTGACATCAGCTGGAGAGACAGAGTCATGCTTTGTTATCTATATAGATAGGAATATTTCTGATATAACACGGACACAGGGAACTTATTCCTCCAATACAGAGGAAATAGGAGCTTTTAAAGTTAATTATGAGAGCAGAGAGGATAAGCTACGAGAGTAAGAGGGAGGGGGGAGTTGAAGACAGGCACACAGGAGATAGGAGAGCTGGGAGTGACATAGCCTGCATAGACCACGGGGCTCTCAGGATCAGCTATATACAGGGGGAGTCAGTAGACGGGTTCAGGGGAAGTCATGACTTGGCATTATGAAACCGGTATTTTAGGGGATACAGAGGGATAATTTAAAAAGCAAAAACACCATGCTGCTAATTGCACATTAAAGAGATCGGAGCAGCATTTTTTTTTGGGGGGGGGGGGGGGGGGGGTTTAAAAAA
>BLSH010477607.1:1459629-1470977 GCA_018402905.1 Glandirana rugosa
TACTTCCTGTATAGGAGGGGTTATATAGGGGGGGGGGGGACTTCCTGTTTGATCTGCCAGTGTCCATTCACCTACAGGTGGCGCATTACCCACATAATTACCCCAATAATGATTATAGCCTGCTACGGTATCCCTGATGAACAATAAGGAAAATTGTATTTTTCCTAAATACTACAAAAGCAAAGTGCAGTATTATAGCACTGGAGTTCTGGAAATATATGGATGGATCAGTTACTGCCTAATTGAAATCTATTCAACAGGTGCTTTTTTTTTTTTCATTATAATAGGCGGAATTATAGTTACATGATGATCTGTGTTACCTGATTTGAAGATGTGGACAAGGCACATGAGCAGGGTTCCTAGCTGCTGGCAGTAAAATGTATGCTGCTGATCAGTCAGGTCCACCTTTAGCTCCTTGTGTACTATGTCCTCAAGAAGAATTCCCACAAGCTGTAACAGAAACCTTAGAGAGAAAAAAGAAAAAAAAAAAAAAAAAAAAAACGAGATGTCACAACTATTGCAGAATAGCTGTAAATAATTGTAGAACAGACTGGTATCTTACCAGCATCCTTAAAATGCACTAAAACAGGGCTTGACAAATTTGCTTTGAATCTAGGAGCCAGCTAAAAATCATTTTAGGCTTGATTACATAAAACCCCCAAATTTTATATATTTTCTGAAAGCAGACATCCTAGAGAATAAAATAGTGGTAGTTCCAATATTTTATGTCACATGATATTACCGCAAAATTTCAGTTAAAAAACACAATAATTTAATTTTAGGGGACACAAAAATGCAATAAATTACCCATTTTTGGGTAAAATATAAAAGCAGAGGTTACACCAAGTAAAGAGATATCCAACATGTCAAACCTTAACCAAGTACCCTATATTTTCCATAAGCGACGCCTTAAAAGCGCCCTATAGGTCATCAGGTTAGCGTTATGAAGGAGGTCTGGTGCTAGAACTATTGCTCCCATTTCGGAATTCATGGCGATATGTAATGCGTATTGCAATCAGTGTTTTCATGTGTAGGCTCCCCCTGTCGCGCGAGATGTTTGTACCAGCGTATACGTGGGGGTCCTCAATTTTTTTTTTTGGGGGGGGGGGGATTTTATGTGCACAGGTGTAACTTAATTTTTTTTTTTATTAACCCCCCACCCATCACATAAGGGAAAAAAGTCCCCTATGTCATGATTTTTTTTTTTTTTTTTTGGAGACAGGTTCTTTTCAATGAGACATCCAGGGTCTTTCCCTGTGCTCCACTGAATGTAATGCAATGCGCATCGCACTGCGTTACATTCTATCCTGGCCTTGAAGGCCGGGGAAAATCAACAGGGACCGGAAGCGACGTCACACATCACTTCCGGGTCAACAAATAGAAGGGGAGGAGAGCGGACATGTGTGCACTCTCCTCCCTCCCCTCTACACGGCGGCACCCGCCATGCCAGTCTCGGGCCTGCAGATGGGCAAGCAGAGCCCAGAATTTACCTTTGTGTGGATGAAGCCCTTAAAAAAAAAAAAAACATACAAACTAAATTTAATTTCATTTTTTGGAAGATTTTTTAAATGGTGTTTGCAAGAAGAGAACCAGCCTGCCTTCCCATATAAGTGCCATTGAAAGGTTTTGCTTCACATAGGGGGACCAAAATTAGTCTCCCCTTTCTAAATTTAGCCTGTTTTAAATACCAAGTTAAAATGGACCTCAGCTCAAAAAGTGAAGATCTGCAACTATAAATATTAATTATGCCTACAAAGTATCGGAAAAATATTATATTTTGTCTTGAATTTCCCCTGAGAAGTAGCAGTGCAATTCCTGTCGCTACATCATCATAGCTGTACATTTGTATATCTGATGTGATATTATCTGAGGTACTGCTGCCCCTGACTCCTTGTTTAGAGTGAGAGTTGTGAGATGTCACTACTGCGCTGCTCACTTTTCTGCTTGCTGCAAAGAAAGCTGTACAATGGTATTTGCACTGCAAGAATTTCCCGGATTCTACTGCATTAATTCTGTAAATCATATAAACTGGAACTCCTCTTCTACACCTGGTATACTAGAACTGATTGATAAGCCAGGACCATTTCATTCATTTTCAACAAACAAGGTCTTCATGGGTCTACAGATCAATTACCATCATTCCTTTTTTTGTTGATGGAGGTGGGTGCCCTCTGTCCCTCAATATCAACTCCCACCCCACCCTTTCAATTAACCTTAAGGCCCCATACACACGGGCGTATTAAAAAAATAAGCTGCAACGTCGGGACCGACGTCAGGAAAAAAAAAAAAAATCGGCGTCAAAAACGCAATTTCGTTGGCGTTTTGCATCAGTGTTAATGCGAGTTAATGAGCGTCGGCATTAATATGAGTTTTGTTTTAAAGAAATTACTCTATTTTTTAACTTGAAACCGGCAGAGCTAAAAACGCTGGTTAACGTCGCTACGGCGTTAATGCGAGTTAGTGAGAGTCTTGCCGGCTCAGCGTCAAAAACACTCTAAACGCTGCAGCTTCAGAATGCGCTGGCCGCGGGTTATGCTTTCAGCTCAATAATGCCGTCGCCATCTACAGCTCAAAAACGTCAGCGTTTTTATTGGGCCATTGAATAACATGGAGAGCTGAAAAAAACGCGGCGGTCAAAAATGTCTGTGTATGAGGCCTTATAATCGTCTGTGCTGTGATCCTATACCTCCATACTATTCACTTTTCTAATCAAATCTTTTCCATTTCTGTCTACACTTTCAGACCCCAATTTTTTTGTTTAGCAAAAACAGCTTTATTGATATTGGCACAGCAGTTACACTTCAAACAGAGTGGGCCATGTCCATTACATAGGAAGGATATAAGAAACAAAGGAGAAGAAGGAAATGAAACAGGACATAAAAATAATGCTTTAAAGTACAATCCAGTACTCCGTGCTATCTTTTGAGCCAATAACACACCTCCAAACGGCGACTCACCCTGGTTGTGGCGGAAGAAAAAAACCAAACTCTCTAGCTATGGTCTCATGGTCCTCCAGGGCCGAGAGCCAGAATGGGTTTAGCTTCCACAGCCGGGGGGGGATCCTCTCCAGCAGCCGAAGCCCCACCCAAAAGGGGGGCATGGTCCGACAGGATGCGCGGAGCAAAAACCGGTGCCAATGAACTAGAGATAAAGATAAAATCTATACGAGACATTGCGCCACGGCCTTCTGATTAACAAGAGTATGCTTTGCCATTGGGGTGAAGGTGTCTCCAGGTGTCGACCAGCGAGAACTCTGTCATCAGTCTAGTGAACCTCGCTGGCCCAGTGAGGGGGCGCATCACCCCCGCTCCCCTGTACCCGGTCCAACTCTGGAGACATAACCCTGTTAAAGTCCCCCATCCACACAGCCGGGCCCGTCGGGAATCTGGCCATAAAATCAAGCCCCTCATTGATGACTTCCGAGCTGTATGGGGGGGGGACATAGCAAGCTAAAATAAGCAACTGCGAGCCCTGGATAGAGGCATGGGCAAATACATAACGTCCATCCCGATCCGACACCACCGAGAGCAGTTCAAATGGAACAGACTTGGCAATAAGTAATGGGACTCCTCTTGACATAGGGATGTGCATTGAATGGTAGGCCCACCCCATCCAGGGGCGTCGGAGAGCAGACTGGAGGTAACCCGTAGCGTGCGTCTCCGTTAGTGCGATAACATGAGCCCTCTGTGATTTAAGAAATTTGAGCGCAGTAGTACACTTGATTTTATCCCTTAAGCCCCGGACATTCCAGGTCAAAAAACTTCAGGGCGGCCATAACTGACTGCTGTATATGGTATGTTGGGAGTCTAGGGCTCTCCAGATCGGGATGGACTCAGATGGGGTGTTCATATTTGAGTTCCAATAAACAATTATGTAATATTGTACATAGGTAACTTTACATCTGAACAATACATACTGCTGTATAGGTAACATAATACATTCAACATGCTCAACTGGAGCAACTGTGGAACCACCCAGTTCAGCACCTCCCCAACTCGGCATGAACATATTATTCCCAAACTGGGGTATGGGCAGCGGCCGCCAGCGTCCGGCCCGGGTCCCCCACAGCCGTAGGCCCCAGGCCGCACGACCGGCACCAAACCCACTACAAACCCACTTAAACTTAACTGGGGGGGGGGGGGGCGACCATTCCTCTGGTCTCAGCGCCCTAGGAGCAGTCTTGCAGCAAGGTCCCATAGGGGGGTTACATACCCCACAGAGTCCGCAAATAACCAAGCACTTTAATAAAGGGGCCTGGCAACGTCTGGAGAATGATAATATGGGATTCATCAAGCGAGTGGGAGAAACACAGCATTAGGAGAAATCCTGCAGGGATGGGGTGGGGGGGGGGTAGGTAGGAGTAAAAGAGGGGTTCATACCAACGGCATGGGGTCTGCGTCAATCCGGACCCCCAAACAATACCGTGGTTCAGTCCCAATCTGCGAGTCTCCGTACCGAAGGAGTATGTCTACACCACAGGTCTTGGGGACCAGCATGATATGATCCATCCAACCGTCAGGGAGCGGGAGCAACAGTAGGCCTCAAGGAGTAAATAAAAAAAAAAAAAAAAAACCCAGGTAAAAGAAAAAAGAGGGGAGGAAATAGGGGCAAGGGGAGAAGATGCCATAGTCTAGAGAGTTGTTGCCCAAATGATCGGGTGTTCACGCGAAGGGTGGGCAGGTTACTGCCGACCATTAGCCATGCGGACGCCGCTTCAGGGTTGTCGAAGAATTGAACCTGCCCCCGTCTTCTTCCACCCAGAGGCGGGCAGGGAACAACATGGCATACTTTAGATGCTTGACACGCAGGCGACGCTTAACCTCCTGGAAGCGGGATCGTTGGCGCTGGACCTCGCCGGAAAAGTAAGGAAACACCGCCAGATGTGCTCCGTTGAATGGAATATTGCCCTTTTCTCTTGACAGGAGCAGTATCTTATCTCGGTCGCGAAAATTGAGCAATTTGGCAATGAATGTCCGCGGTTGGGCCCCAACCGGCGGAGGCCTTGCCGGGATCCTATGGGCACGTTCCACCGCGAACATGACGGAGAATGCCTCTCTCCCGTACGTTTTAATGAGATCTTCCAGGAAGGTCGCCGCATCCGTGCCCTCCGCTCGTTCTGGGAGACCGATAAAGCAAAGGTTACAGCGTCGCAAGCGGTTCTCCATATCATCTTGCTTCAGGGCAAGCTGTTTAACATTATGTTTCAACTCCTCAGCAGCACGTCTAAGAGGGTGTATAATGTCTTCCGTGGCCCCCACGCGGTCTTCAGCTTCCTTCACCCTGTCCCTCAGTTTAGACACATCTTGTCGGATAAGGGAAATCTCCACCTTCATTTCGTCTATCTTAGTTGTCAGTGTAGATTGACATAGGGAGACTGCCTCAAGAATCTTTGTGGTGTCCTCCGCTGCACGCGAAGCCACAGGCTAGGTCCCGGCGCCATCTTCGGCCTGTTCTTGGCGGCGGAATTTTGCCAGCTGGCTGCTGGTCTCCGTAGCCTTCTTCGGCGGGGACATCTCGGCATGAGGCAGAGCAGTGGTCCTAATAGATCGACCGTGATGGAGAAGGAGTTTTCCCACAGGATTAGTGAAACAGGATGAAATCAGTGCGGAGCTCTGTTCCTCTGCGTCCTACTCCATTGCTGTCCAGGCCACGCCCCCTTTCAGACCCAAATTTAAATCACTTGCCTACCAGGCCAATTCTGATACTTCTCTCCTACATGTAAAAAACATAATTGTTTTGCTAGAATATTACTCAGAACCCCCAAACATATATATTTTTTTAGCAGAGACCTTAGGGAATAAAATGGTGGTCGTTGAACATTTAAAATTACGCACACTAGTGGAATGGCGCCAAATTTCGGTACTTGTAAATCTCCATAGGTGCCGCTTTAAAATTTGTTACAGGTTATCTGTTTAGAGTTACAGAGGAGACCTAGTGCTAGAATTAATGGTCTCGCTTTAACGTTTGCAGCGTTACCTCACATGTGTAGTTTGAACGCTGTTTACATATGTGGGCGCAATCTACATATGCACTCGCTTCTGTGAGCGAGCATGTGGAGGCGTTTTATTTATTTATTGTTTATTTTACTTTTATTTTTTTAATTTTGACGCTTTCTGTTTACATTTTTTTTTTACCACTTTTATTTCTATTACAAGGAATGTAAACATTTATTGTAATAGGAATAGGGCATGACAGGTCCTCTTTACAGCAAGATCTGGGGAATATAAGTTCCCAGATCTCGCCTCTAGGCTGCGTAGCCTGAAATCCAAAAGAAAGAAAAAAAAAAAAAAAATGTTGGCTTCCCAGCCAAGGTAGCGGCATATCTTCAAATGCAGAGGCTGGACATGGAATCATAACATCGCACCCAGCCTCTGAAAGGTCATAGAGACTGCCGGGGACTCCATGGCTAAACTTCCGGCACTGGCCGATTCCTTCTCCAGCTCGCCGGTCGCACAGGCGAGCTGGTAGAAGCACCCGAGGGGGCATGTCCACTATGATTGTTTTTACAGTGCAGGGAATCGCCGGCTGTAAAATAAGATATCTGAATGATTCCTGTAACTGAAGGCATCATTCTGATATCACCACTCGTCTGACGTCATATGACGTTGTGCGGACGGCAATCGGTTAATCAACTGAGTATGCAGCTTTTTGATCTTTTAGTTCATGTTTAACCACTTCAATACCAGGCACTTACTCACCTTCCCGTCCAGACCAATTTTCAGCTTTCAGTGCTGCTGCAATTTGAATGACAATTGCGTGGTCATTCTACACTGTACCCAAACAAAATTTTTATAATTTTGTTCCCACAAATAGAGCTTTCTTTTGGTGGTGTTTGATCACCTCTACGACTTTTATTTTTTGCGCTACAAATAAAATAAGACTAAATTTTTTTCTGAAAAAAAGTTTCTTTGTTTCTGTCACAAAACTTTGCAAATAAATACATTTTCTCCATCACGGACGGGCAGTGATGAGGCTGCACTGACGGGCACTGATGAAGCACTTATATGCAACACTGATGGGCACTGATATGCAGCACTGGCGGGCACGGATATGCAGCACTGACAGGCTCCGATAAGCGGCACTGAGAGGTGGCACTGATGGGCACTGATAGGTGGCTCTGATAGAGGGCACTGTAAGGTATGCATTCCCTGGTAGTCCTGGGTGGCATCTGAAATAGGCACTGAGTGTCATCCATGTTGGGCATTGTGCCCCTTATCTGGTAGTCTAGGATGGGCTCCCTGGTGGTCAGGGTGGGCTCCATGGGGGGGCTGCACTAATAAACAATCAACGCAGACCACCCCTGTAAGGGGAGCCGCCGATCGTCTTTCATCTACTTGCGTCTGCAGACATGAGTAGAGGAAAAGCAGGTATACGGCTCTTCCTGTTTACACTGATCAGCCGTGATTTGTCACGGCTGATCACATGGTAAAGAGCTTCGGACAGAAGCTCTTTACCGCAATCGGAGATGCGGTGTGTCAGACTTACACACCACCAACCGCCACGCTGAGTGCCCATGTAGGCGTGCGCCGGCTTGTTATCCTGCTGGACGTCATATGACGGCCAGTCAGGATAACAGAACCACTTCCCGGCCGTCATTCTGCATACAGCGGTAGGGAAGTGGTTAACCACTTAAAGAGCGGAAGGATTTCCCATGTTAGAATCAGAGCACTTTTTGCGATTCGGCACTGCATCGATTTAACTGACAATTGCGCGGTCGTGCGACGTTGTACCCAAACTAAATTTGCGTCCTTTTTTTCCCACAAATAGAGCTTTCTTTTGGTGGTATTTGATCACCTCTTCGTCATTTCTGATCACCGCTATAAACCAAAAAAGAGTGACAATTTTGCAAAAAAAAAAAAAAACAATATTTCTTACTTTTTGCTAAAATACAAATCCAAGAAAATATAAAAAAAAAAAACACAAAATTTATCGGTTTTGGCCGATTTATATTCTACCTCATATTTGTGGTAAAAAAAAAAAAATGGCATTCTGCGATTGATCGGTTTGCGCGTTTACAAACCATGAGAATTGATTTCTGGCGTTTTTTTAAAAACATTTTTGTACTAGTAATGGCGGCGATCTGCGATATTTAATCGGGACTGTGATATTGCAGCGGTCATGTCTGACATTTTTGACACTTTTTTGGGACCAATGACATTTATACAGCGATCAGAAATGTAAATATCCATTGATTACTGAATAAATGTCATTGGCAGTGAAGGGGTTAACCTGCAGGGGGCAGTGAACTGGTCAACTGTGAACGAGCTGAGAGGGCTGGGCTGGCACGGGCACCAGAGATCCAACTGAACCCGAGTACAGGGATCAGTAGATCTCCTACATGCCGCCTGTCAGAACGGGCAACCGCCGTGTTCCCCGTTCTGGCTCTGTAACAGGGCATCGCGAGTCACCGGTGGACATTGATCTGCCTGACCCACGGCCCCGATCAGGGAGCGTGCGGCTGGACACGAGCGTACGCCACCGGCGGCGTGCGCTCGCCCTCTAGCCACCGTGCACTAAAGTGATGACTATAAGTGGCAATTCGTGGGACAGACAACCATGTTTTTTTTTTTTTTTTTTTAAACCTGCAAGGTAATGTTATAATGTGCTACTTACCTTGAAACAAAGCCCTCCAGCAACATGCTGACAGGGCTTCATCTTCACCTGGTCTTCCTTTCCGGTTCGTGTCCTCCGGTGGTGCCACGACGACGTCACTCCTTCACATGCGTGCGGGAGCCGCTATTCACGGAACAAGATTCTGAAAGAAGGGTACGGGCAAGCTGTTGCTCCAGAGCGCATGCGCCGGTGAGGTCACCGGCCCATTCACAAGTAAATATCTTCTAAGCAGTGCATGTTTAGGAGATATTTACTGTACCCTATAGGTAAGCCTTATTATAGGCTTACCTGTAGGTAAATATCAACCATGGGATTTAGCTCCCACTTTACGCTGGTGCCATGACTGCTGTCCAGGGTATGCTTCAGGGTAGCTCCTTTCTTCTGCAGCCACCCTTGCATACAGGGACTAGACTTGTGTCTCCTTGCACAGTGTGCACCAATAACAATTCACAACCCCATAACCTAGGATGGCAAGGCACTGCCCTGCTCAGGGGAGGGCTGGCAGCCTTAGGCCTGGGGGGCAAGTCCAGTCAAGTGGCCTATTGAACCACCGAATCCATGCCCACCTGGTTTTAGAACGGATATTGATGTTATGAAGCAAGACAATTATGATACAATGTGGTAACAATTTAATGTTAATAGTAACAAAGGAGGTTTAACAAAAATAATGCGTCAATGCAGCTCATCAGTGCCCACCAATGCAGCCTCGCCAGTGCCCATCAATGCAGCCTCGCCAGTGCCCATCAATGCAGCATGATCAATGCAGCCTCACCATTGCCCATCCAATGCAGCCTGCAATGCAGAGACAGGAAAGCTGCTTACACAGAGCGGGGATCTCCCGCATAACTGGCGTGGCCGCTCTCATATGAAGTCCCACCTCATTGGACCGGCTCCCCCCCCCCCCGGGGCAGCCCAATGGGCCCAGCAGGATCCATGGTAGAGCCGGCCCTGGGCACCCCCCCTCCCCCCCTTTGCCTGCAGTTACTTGTTGACTGCGCCCCGACTTCCTTCCTCCACAAAAAGAAAAAAGTGTGAGCTGGCAGTGGCCGTCGGCCATTTTGAATGTAAGTTAGGGTGGCCTGGGGGGCAATTGCCAGCCCCCCAGCCCAGCCCTCCCCTGCTCCTCCTCCCTTCTCCAGGCTAACAGACTGGCTCCAGCCTGCACGGTCTACTGTTCACTCTTTCCTGTGAAAACCAGACATTCAGGGAAGAACCAATGAGAGAGCAGGAGCCAGTAGCATTGAAAGTTGTAAACTGCAAACGCTGGGGTAAATTTTTATAAATAGTTTACTGAGGAATATTCATTTTATTGTGTTAACTGCTTGGACTGCACTACCAGACATTTAAAATGAAAAAACGAGCAAGCAAGATTTTGTCAACCAAAGAAAAATTTTCATGAGACCGAAAAAAAATGTAGTTTGTTTTTCGCTTCAAATCAAGAATTGAATGCGAAGCATAGTGTCACATCAGGAGGAGAACCGTGTTGTGTAACAGCACTAATTGCTCTCTGCAGAAAGCAGATGCGAATGCAATATGCTCACTACTTAGACAGATGGCATCACACACAGGATAAGCAGGCACATGCTGCTTTAAAATGTCAGTCAGTTAAGTTAAATTATGGTCTCATTTCTACAAATCTGTGTTTGTTGCTTATTGAAAAAAATAAATAGGTAAATAACGGCACACACAATGGAATAGAAGATATTTTAAAAGCTGAATGTGAAACAATAATGCACACAAAGATCTGAAGTCAGCTTGAAGAGAGCAAGAGCTTAGGAAAGTAAAATACATTTAGGCTTCATGCACACTAGGCATAACAAAAAACTACTGCTTATACAGGCGTTCGGCGGTTTTTTTCTTTCGGCCTGTAGAAGCAATTCTGTGTGCCCGTGCACAGATGGACATTTACAGGCTGTAAAGAAACAAAAGTGCTTTTTTTGAGAGGAGTTTAGGAAACGCTTAACGTTCGTAAACGTAGAGTTTAGGCGTGACAAACATTTTGTAATGCACATTATTTTTCTAGTGTTAAGGGGGAAAATGCTTACAAAACGCAAAGACGCCAAAATGCGTGTACAATATGCTCCATAGGCGCGTTTTTTTTTTTGGGCTTTCTTCTGTGGACAGTTCTGCCATTTTTTCTGCTGCCCAGTGTGCATGGACCCTCGGACCACATAGAAAACACCAACTTAATGTGTTAATTTTTTTTCTATTTGTTACAAAGACAAAGAAGAGGAGTCCTTAGGCCATGACATTTGGGAAGCTCTGCCACATGGCTACAAAATGACAAACATTAAATAGTATCCTATGGAGATACCTGGCAACAGACAACCAACAGCATCACTCCAATAAAATGTCACAGCAGAGTTTAAAGCGGAACTTAAAGATGAGGTCTAGCCTGGGAAAGAAAAATTAAAAGTCAGCAGCTACAAATTCTGTAGCTGCTAACTTTTAACATATGGACACTTACCTGTCCAGGGAGCCAGCGGTGTCGGCACCTGAAGCCGATCTTCGCCACTAAGAGAAACCAGCAGTGGTGCATTTCGTCTTCACAGCCGGTTTCCTACTGCGCATGCGCAAAGAGCGCTGCGCTAATTGGCCCAGTGGCGGGAGAAGGGGGGGTTAAACTTCCGGGAGATGGGCTGCGGCCCGGAAGTGGGGAAGGGGACCTGTCAAAAACAGGTCCCCGTTCCACCCTGAAAATATGGCACAGGAGGGGGGGGGGGGGGGGGGGCAAA
>BLSH010477607.1:1482018-1514682 GCA_018402905.1 Glandirana rugosa
AGGGGGGGGGGGGGGGGGCACCTGGTTTTGACAGGTACCTGCTCACACATCCAGGTAAGATCTGCAATTTATGTGTTTTTCCAGCCCCTCCTCCTTCACCCCGCTGCCTTTTGAGACACACACAGGTTCCAGAAAGCGCAGCGTGGCTCGCGCATGTGCAACAGGAAACCAGCTGTGAAGCCTGAAGGCTTCGCTGCTGGTTTCCGTTAGTGGAGATGCCGGCGCCTACACCCAAAGCCGATTGATGAATTGGCCCGGGGTGCCAACATGGCAGAACCCCTGGACAGGTAAGTGTCCTTATATTAAAAGTCCGCAGCTATAGTATTTGTAGCTGCTGACTTAATTTTTTTTTTCCCCCAGACTGGAGCTCTTCTTTAAGCAACCAAAGCAGAAATTCCCCTGCCGCAGGCTTCTTGGGGGAGGAAATGAATCAGCTTAGTTGGATTTTGCGAGTTTTGAGAGGTACCCAACTCCCATAAACATGCCAGTGCTGGGGGCCCAAAGACCAAAAAAGATCCGACCCAAGTGAGGACAGCGCTGGACCCCTGGACGTTCAAGTGTCCTTTTATTTAAAGTCAGTAGCTACAGTATTTGCAGCTGCTGGCTTTTAATGTTTTTCTTACTAGGATTAAGATCTTCTAAGTAAGCTGTCAAGATCAGATATATGATCATTTCCTGATCATCACTGACACGAAAAGCCCATGTCTGAGGCAGTTGTAGACCTTTTTAAGAGTATGTAGCTCAAGTATCAACCTCCAAACTCTAATACCTCCGCAAAATAAAAATGTAATGGTATCTCCCCAGTAACATGCATTGTAGCGTTCTGTATAACAAAAAAAAGTATGTTGCTATCCAATGCAAATTAAGGGCTGTCTTAAGGGAACGTGTGTTGACAGGTGTGCTTTAAAGGGGAAATAAACCCACTGATTTAATAGTTTCAAAAAAACATTATATTCCCAGCACGTGACAGAAATGTAACGGTCATAATGATTGTGTTTTCAACCAAACTGTCAAACCATCCAATGACTGAATCATAACCGATCACATGTTCAAGTACGGTGGCAGTTGAAGATTTAACAGAGCCCAAGATCGCAGCTTCCTTGGCTGAAATAGATAGGAGGAGGGTCTACTTCCCCACTTTAAAACACATCTATGGTCAAAATGTAGAATTATATATTCATCTCTACTAGAAACTATTTCAGTATTTTCTAGCCTCCTTCTATTAATCTGAATAATAGTGAGGTTGTAATCTTACTTTGTGAAGATCCCCACACATTTACTCCCTTGAATTCTGTGACACATACAATTGTGCTAATAAGTTTACATACTCTGGCAGAATTTATGATTTCTTGGCCATTTTCAGTAAATATGAATGACAACACAAAAAAAATTCTTTCACTCATGGTTAGTGTTTGGCTGAAGCCATTATCAATCAACTGTATTTACTCTTTTTAAATCATAAGGACAACAGAAACTACCCAAATGACCCTGATCAAAAGTTTACATACCCTGGTGAGTTTGGCCTGATAACATGCACACAAGTTGACACAAAGGGGTTTGAATGGCTATTAAAAGGTAACCATCCTCACCTGTGATCTGTTTGCTTGTAATTAGTGTGTGTATAAAAGGTCAATGAGTTTCTGGACTCCTGACAGACCCTTGCATCTTTCATGTGGTGTGGCTGTTTCAAGATGCACAATAAGGAGGCAGAAAGATTACTACACAACACCACAAAGTATCCCGCTTACAATACACCAAACATCACAGAGACCAGCCTCAAACCTTCTGGCACAAAGTCATTTGGAGTGATGAGACCAAAATTGAGCTTTTTGGCCACAACCAAAAACGCTACATTTGCAGAGGAGTCAACAAGGCCTGTGAAACACAGAGGTGGATCGCTGATGTTTTGGGGATGTGTGAGCTACAAAAGGCACAGGGAATTTGGTAAAATGGCAAGATGAGTGCAGCATATTATCAAAAAAACTGGAGGAACATTTGTATTCATCAGCCAGGAAGCTGCACATGGGACATACTTGTACATTCCAACATGACAATGATCTAAAACATAAGGCCAAGTCGACCTGTCATTGGCTACAGCAGAATAAAGTGAAGGTTCTGGAGTGGCCATCTCAGTCTCCTGACCTCAATATCATTGAACTACTCAGGGGAGATCTCAAACTCAGCTCAAGAATTTCCAGGAACTAGAGGCTTTTTGCCAATAGGAATGGGCAGCTTTACCATCTGCGAAGATAAAGAGCCTCATCTACAAATACCACAAAAGACTTCAAACTGGCATTGATGTTAAAGGGGACAATACATGGTATTAAGAACTGGGGTATGCAAAGTTTTTATCAGGGTCATTTGTATAGTTTCTGTTGCCATTATTATTTAAAAAGAGTAAACACAGTTGACTGATAATAAATGGCTTCAGCCAAACACTAACCATGAGTGAAAGAAAAGTTTTTGTGTTATCATTCATAATCTCTGAAAAATGGCCAAGAAATCATAAATTCTGCCAGGGTATGTAAACTTATGAGCACAACTATATTCACTATGCCCTGTGGGTACGCACTGCTGTGTCACAAAATTCAGAGAGCCTGCCTTCTGAACCACAGAGGTGCTGAAATAAGGCCTGTCAGGAAGCAGAGTCAGTACAGGAATCACTGCTTGCAGGAAGCAAGGTACCATGGGATATAGCGTTCTTAGGAATTAAACATAGAAATTAAGAGCAGAAGCTGCAAAGCATGCAGGGAACCATGAAGTTGTGGAAAGACAGCAGACAGACAGCACTAACATGAAAGGAGATTTTTCAAAAAAAGTTATTTTGGACAGTCAAAAATATATATTTTTTTGTATTGCTTTTACAGTGCTGATGTTCTAAAATGAAAGCATATGCTGTGACTACAGAACTCCTATAATAAAACATTTCGGAAAGGTGTAAATGAGCCCTAAGAGTTAAAGATTTCAATCTTGTAAATATACCATGGGTCACAGCTTTCCTCCCACTGGCCATGATGCCGTCACATAGCTGAATGATTTTAGGAATGCCGATGATCTGCTTAGAGTGGTACCTTTCATAGGACAGCAATACCAGGAAGAAGAACACATTGGGAATGATGGCTTCTGATTCCCTGTCAATTTAACAAAAGAAACTTAACAAGTAAATGGGATATCATCTGCACACAAATCCAAAGCTGATCTGGCATTCGGAGCATACAGGAGAGGACCTTACCTGAACTGACCTACTTCAATGTACTCAAACTGCTTCAACACAAAACCAATGAACACCTGAAGGAGCAAAAAGATTGCATGATTAAAAGAAATGTAAAAGTACTTTCAATTACGTTTTATACATTTTCTGATTGTTCTTTATTCAGCCATGCTTAATTATCAAAGGGGGCTTAGTTGTTGAGGAAAGGCTTTTAAAAATAACACTGTGTCCTGTTGAGTGAAGGATATTACCTGATCAGAATCTAGCAGACAGTAATTGACTCGAAGTTGGACAAGTTGAGCTAAAAGATCGAGAACCTGTCTCTGCAGCTGCACAGATGTAGTAGTGGTGTATTGCTTCAACGCTTTAATCACCAGGGGCTCAAACAGGCGAATATGATTATGAATAGTATTCTATAAAAGTATCAAAGAATAAAAAAAGATGAACAATTAGCTTTACTTTTTATAACAATGATTATAACTGAATAATTGAGAGAATGTTGTATAAATGTAGAATGTTTGCATAAAAGCAAATTAAAATGTTCACTTATAGTAGTGGTTCTCAACTCCAGTGCTCAGAACCCACTAACAGGCCAGATTTTAAGTATTACCTTGGGGAGATGCAGACTAGAATACTGCAATCAGTGAGCAGCAAATTATATCACTGGTGATGTATTTCAGTTATCTTGCAAATCTGGCCTGTTAGTGGCTCCTGAGGACAGGAGTTGAGAAACACTGACCATAGGATAGGTATTAAAATGCTTGTAACCCAAGAAAAAAAATCCTGTTCCTTTAAGGCGCAATCTATAGCATAGTGCTAGTGCAGTCTCATATGTCCCTTTCTATGCTGTAATATACCTGGTTGATCTTGCTGGTTCCTGTGTGTGCTGACCATGGTAATAATAGCTGCTGAGCCATGATGTCGTGGGTCCGCTTATGTGCCTCCTTCATCTCACTTTCTACTCTGAGTCTCGGAGCCGATCTCCTCCCCACCCCTCCTGGCGCCATTCCGTTGCAATATGCAGCAAAAATACTTGTATTCCCTCTGGTTTAAACAGTTATTAATTACAGTGTATATGTTTTTTTTAAAATGACAAGGCTAAATACCTTTTCTCACACAGCCGCTGTGGGGTCACGTGACTTCTTTCTGCTTGCCAACTGACATCAAAGGGGAATCTCAGCCCCTCACGCTGTTCTCCTTAGATCGGGGAAGAAGAGCGGAGGAGGATCACGTGACCACACTGCAGCAGTGTGAAAAAAGGTATTGTCATTTAAAAAAGAAAAAACACACACGTTGTAGTTATTAACTGTATAAACTAGGGGGGATACCAGCAAAGTCACAATGTGACTTTACAGACACTAACTTCAAATGGAGAAAAAAAAAAGAAAGAATTCCACCATCCTACAATATGAGAGCATTTATCTCCATCCTGAATAGGTCCTTACGATCGCCTGGCCTGTTTGGGGTTGGTACAGAGAGGAGGGAGAATCTTACATTGGGGGAAACCTGTGACACTGACAACGGGAACTTTCAATCACAATGTAGATATTTTATCTCACTCAGAGAAAGCGAGTGAAGGCAAACTACCTCAACAGGGCACAGCATAAACAAACGGGGTTTAACCCTCCCCTACGCTTTCATAAACAAATAAAAAAGGTAAAGTTTTGGCTACATACGCACTTTAATATAACTTTTTAATGTGTAAAGTTTTAAAAAGCGTATATTAGTATAAAAATAAAGGCAACAGAAAAATTGCAGCACCACAGTTATCCAAACTTACCTCAGTAAACCAATGATTTATCATCAACATATATGGTTTATACCACATCAACCTCATATAATGTGTATACTATGCTCAGGTGTCAGCAGTGAATCATAGGATGCAATGAGGCATGCCCGAGCTCTTTCTTGCAGAAAAAAAATCATTTTTTTAGTACAAACTGTAAAATACTTTTCCTGGAGTCCATTGAAGGATAGAGGAAGTCTTTAACCTTTGGGTTGTACCGACGCCTATGGTGGAATTAGGCATTGGCAAACTGTAGGTTAGCCCAGCATAATTCTCACACTACCAACACACTCAAGTTTTGAATCAAATCAGTATCTAAAGCATGATTATAAATACAAAGGAGTGGAATCTTAAACCTTTCGGATTCCCAAAAGCAGGTCAACTGAGAGGTGGGCAACACAGCAAACACATGCTAACAGCCCATCCCCCCCCCCCCCCCCCCCAAAAAAATAAGCTCAAAGATCCATTAGAGGAGACTACTGGATGTTGGACATCATGCGTACAGAAGACCAGGTGGCTGCTTTGGAAATTTGGAAAACAGATGCTTTAATTCAAAAAGCCCAAGAAGCACTAACCTATCTAGTAGAGCAGAGATATGCAATTAGCAGGCCTGCAGATGTTGCAGAACTACAAATCCCATGAGGCATAGCAAGACAGAGCCACAAGCATGACACCCAGAGGCAAAGGCATGATGGGACTTGTAGTTTTGCAACATCTGGAGGTCCACTAATTGCATATACCTGTAGTAGAGTGTGCCTTGACAGGAAAGGGTAGAACCTGATCCTTAAAACCCAACTTCAGGAAACTCAAAAATTCTCCCTTGCAGTTGGGCTGCTCCGACACTCCTGCAAAGGTTAACTGCTTGTTTAAGTCTAGCGGATACAGAAAAGAAGATTTACTTACCAGATCCTCTATTCCACTGTGCTGCTAAACCGGTCCCAGCAGTATATTCTCCCTCATGCTCCAGCGGTCTAAGGTCATGATGTCCAGAAGGGTGCAAGGTTCATAGCACTGCACTGATCCTTATGACACCAAGGGACAGTCCACCGTCGGAGCACGGGGGAGTGCTGTCTGCGCTGGGGGAGCGGAGGATTGGGTAAGTGAAAGAGCTTTTACTCTCCTCTAGAGTACAGTTGACTCTTACATTATGGGCACAGACCCACCACAAAGGAGAATTTTCAAATTTTCCTAAGTTGGGTTTTAAACTCAGATGATGGTCTGCCTGAGCCACCTGGAGTTGGTGAAATGAGAAGCAAGTATATATTTTCTGGGTCCATCCGGGATTACAAAAAGGGAACTACTCTTTCTGAACGAAGAGAGCCTGAGACTGCAGCAGATGTCAGCACTGTTAGCTGTGCTTGCAAGCACCACCATAACCATATGAAGAATGTTAGCTGCGGGCACATGCCTAGAATCAGACATGTTGCCACCACATGGTGGAAGAGCAACATTTAGGCTCAGGGTGACAGGCAAACCAACTGTTTGGGTGTTGCCATATTGCATTTTACAGAAAATCACAACACTGCAGACTGGAAAAGTAATTTTTAATAACATTACAATATGGCTTGGGTCACAATTATACATAGTAGTGAGTGTACAGCTTGTATAACAGTGTAAATTTGCGGTCCCCTCAAAATAACTCAACACACAGGAGGGACAGAAGAATCTATAATGAAGCAAGCTGTACCTTGTCTGCACGGTGCTTCGTAACATTGGTAATGCTGTTCTTCAGTTGAGAGGAAACCTTCTGGAGCACATCAAACCACCTGGAAAAAAAATAGCAACCAGTCTGTTCTAACATTACATCCATCAATAGACAAATCAGTGCAAATGTTTTAACCACTTGCTTACTGGTCACTTAAATCCCCCTCCTGCCCAGACCAATTTTCAATTTTAAGCGCTGTCGCATTTTGAATTACAATTGTGCGGTCCTGCGACGCTTTACTCAAACAAAATTTTATAATTTTTTTCCCCACAAATAAAGATTTCTTTTGGTGCTTTTTGATCACCTCTGATCACCTCTGAAAAAGAGCAGCAATTTTGAAAAAAAGATAAATATATATATATTTTTAGTTTTTGCTATAATAAATATAAAAAAAAAAAAAAAAAATCATCAGTTTTGGCTGATATATATATTCTTCTACATATTTTTGGTAAAAAAAAACCCCAAAAAATGCAATCTGCGTATATTGATTAGTTTGCGCAAAAGTTATCGCGTCTACAAACTATGGGAATTGATTTATGGCGTTTTTAATATTTTAATTTTTTTTTACTAGTAATGGTGGTGATCTGCGCTTTTTATCGTGACTGCGACATTGCAGCGCACATATCGGACATTTTTGACACTTTTTTGTGACCAGTGACATTTATATAGCTTTCAGAAATTTAAATAGCCACTCTGAATACTGTGTAAATGTCACTGGAAGGGAAGGGGTTAACACTAAGGGGGCGATCAAGTGGTTAACGGTGTTCCCTGTATGTGATCTAACTGTGGGGGGGCTGGGCTGGCAGGGACATAACAGATTTTACTGATCCCGATGACAGGGATCAATAGATCTGTCATGTCCCCCTTCAAAGAACGGAGAACCGCCGTGTTTACGTTGGTGGTTCCCCATTCTGCCGATCTATTAGGCGATAGCGGGTAACGGGTGGACAGAGTCTGCCCGACCCGCGGGCATGCCCACGCAGTTTGCGGCAGGTGCGAGAGCCATTGTAGCTCTGGCTGTATGTTTAGGGTTGTTGTCCTGCTGGAAGGTGAACCTCTGCCCCAGTCTCAAGTCTTTTGCACACTCTAACAGGTGTTCTTCTAAGCGTGCCTTGTATTTGGCTCCGTCCATCTTCCCATCAACTCTGACCAGATTCCCTGTCCCTGCTAAAGAAAAGCATCCCTACAACATGATGCTGCCACCACCATGTTTTATGGTGGGGATGGTGTGTTTAGGGTGATGCAGTGTGTTCGTTTTCTGCCGCAAATAGCATTTTGCTTTTAGCCCAAAATGTTCAATTTTTTGGCCCTCTGAGCAAAGCACCTTAATCCACGTGTTTGCTGTGCCCACCACATGGCTTCTCGCAAACTGCAAATGGGACTTCTTATGTCTTTCTTTCAACAATGGCTTTCTTCTTGCTACTCTTCCATAAAGGCCAGATTTGTGGAGTGCACGACTATTCGTTGTCCTGTGGACAGATTCTCCCACCTGAGCTGTGGATCTCTGCAGCTCCTCCAGTTACCATGGGCTTCTTGGCTGCTTCTCCAATTAATGCTCTCTTTGCCCAGCCTGTCCGTTTAGGTGGACTGCCATGTCTTGGTAGGTTTGCAGTTGTGCCATACTCTTTCCATTTTAAAATGATTGAACAGTGCTCATTGAGATGTTCAAAGTTTGGGATATTTTTTTATACTGAGATTAAATTACACACAGGTGGACTATTTACTAATTAGGTGACTTCTGAAGGCAACTGGTTCCACTAGATTTTAGTTAGGGGTATCAGAGTAAAGGGGGCTCAATACAAATGCACGCCAAACTATTCACACATTTATTTGTAAAAAAAAATTTGGAAACCATTTATCATTTTCCTTCCACTTCACAATTATGTGCCACTTTGTGTTGGTCGACCACATAAAATCCCAATAAAATACATTTTTGGTTGTAATATGACAAATGTGGAAAACTTCAAGCGGTATGAATACTTTTTCAAGGCACTGCATCTTAAAGCTGAAATCCAGCCATACCTTCAGTCTTGCCCAGTCTCCTCTCCTGTACTGAAATTGCTTATTCAGATTTCATTGCACACTGTGTGCAATAGAAGCTTGAGCAAGTCAAAAAGAAAGCCCTTCCTCCGCAGCCTTACAATCCTTAGCCTGCCCTGTCACTCTTTGGATGTCAGCTTTTTCAATTATGGAGGCTCAGCATCACATGCGGGCATTACTTAGTGTGGTCTGCATGCAAATTTAACCTGGTTAGGAACACCCATTTCTCCAGACTGACATCTGCCCATCAACTCCGCCCAAAAAACAGCCTCCTGTTTGAATGGGGGCTGTGAGGTTTTCAGTAATGCTGTGAACAGGATCCTGCTAGCCCCTCCAACTAGGTATGATTCATCTGGATTGCACAAAGACCCACTGATGATGTTACCGGGTCTTAAAGGCAAGTAAAGAAGGCAAAAACTATTTTAAAATATAATTACTGTGTTGATGGGGGGGGGAGAAAGAAAAGTAAAATGTAGGCAGATTAAACTTCAGCTTCCAGGTGTGTGCTTACCCTGATGCGTCTTGCTCTTGATCAGCTTGGACCATGTTACGTAGACTGGCATCTGCTAGAGCCTGGGTAAAGTGTGTATATGGAGCCATGAAGCAGTAATGGTACAAGCCAGGTCGCAGGTTAGATGAGCCAAGGCGCTGAGCTTTTCCCTGGGTTTTGCTAGGATTTGAAGACAGTGCCTCAAACTGGGATGCTAAATTGGTTCCAAAAAGGGTCTTTAATAGCTAAGAAATATTAAAAAATAAGAACATACATTATTTATCATTAAACAAAATCACACTAAACTCTATCAAGAGAATCTTTTTTTTCCTTACGCCTCTTGCACACTGCAGCTTGAAAAAGCTCAGTCCAGCATTTTTTTTTTTTTTTTTACTGAGCTAAAATACAGCACATTATTTACAATGTGCCTGTGCAAACGAGCATTCCTCGGTTAAAAAAAAGGAGGGGGGGGGGGGGGTGGATTCCCGCTCAGTATTTTGTGACCATGCACATAAATATGAATTAATTTTCCCTAGGAAGATATTGTGTGCGCAGATGCACATATACATACAAATACACACGCAAATTTGCGCAAAACTAACACCTACAATTACATCCAAAAAAGCAGAAGCTCAAACATCAGTATTGTGAGCAAGAGGCCTTAGTATTTTCTCTGCAGATAATCAGTTATTACTTATCAGAGTTTCTTTTAGCGTACCTGTTGCACACAGATTGTGACCATCACTGGCTCCCTGCTGAAACAGGACTTGAGATAACCCAGAATTTCTTCAACACACTGTGGAAAGTAAACATTAAAGGATGTCAACAGACTCTTGCTAAAATAAAAAAATAGAAAGTCATTATAATAACTGCAGCAAACACAATAACCCAACTACAAAGACAAATGGGACTCTTTACTCAGCATAAAATCATTTCCTTGCAATCTATTGAGGGACAACATTATTTATGGTCAGGTTATACTGCTGCCTACAGGAAGACAGGACACTGGCAAACAAAAAAAAAATTCTAACGGTCAGCCCATGATAACCCCTCCTCTACCCAGCATACCTCTGTTTGTAGCAAGCAGCACCAAGAGTATGATCAAAACAAGAGAGGTGGGACCATGTAAAATGCAGATGGAGAAGAAATGGAAGAAAGAAGTCTAAGGCCCAGGGGTTTAAGGCTGAGCATGCTGTGGACCCCTCCACCAAAGGACCATATTGATTAAAGGATAAGTTCACTTTTCGTAACATGTTACACCCATATTCAGGGTATAACACATAACATGTTATAAACGGACTGGCCCCAGCACCTCCCTGATCCAACAGCTTGCGGGGATCTTCCCCAGCTGTCACAATTTAATAAAAAACCTTTCCAAGCGGGGCTCCGCACACAGGACCACATCACTCATTCACAGTGTCTTGTGAATGGAAAACTACAAGGTCCGGCATTCTTTGCAGATGTCAGCTTGTAGTTTGAAATAAACTACCATGCCACTCTACAGTTCACTCCACATAGTTCATTCTCTCTTCCTGTTAGGTAGGTATAGATACACTGGCAGATCTGCTGATCGCTGGTGCAACGCTTTTCAGGCTCAAAAAAAAATAAAATAAATGTGCATTTATGTATTATTTTTTTCTAAAATGTAAACTTCTCCTTTAACGTCAACTGCAAGTGACTGGCAGTTTCCAACACCAAAACCCAGACCCGGACAGATCTTGCAGGTGTTGAGCTACTCTGGGGAGGATATCTGCTTGAACCCACAGTGACCACTGTCTTCACAGGCCATCTGAGGGTCCCACAATGAGGCCAAAAAAAAAAAAAGGCAAAGAGGTTGAAGGATGGACCTCAGCTGACCTTTCCTTGGATCACTTTTGCTGAGGTAGTTGTACATTCTTGCCTTCCATGATATCCTTGATGATGACATCAAGTGTTGGTCCAGAGATGGTGTCCCTCAAAAACCAAGCAACCAGGTGCTCCTTGGATACAGCATGTGTGTCCCAGCACCTTAACCAGAGTACTGTGGGCACCTTTTATAGAAAACAAACCCAAATGGGACAAGTTTAGACTTAGACTATTAGATTTTCTAATAAGCCATCACAACTGAAACGCAGGGTAGCAGAGTACTGCTCCAAACTTCCTATAAAAAAATTTAACCCATTTTGCTATAGTTTGAAATATTCCATTCACAGCCAAAAATAGGGTGAAGGGCACAGCCTGCCAGAGAAAACCATGTTTTAAGGAGGTATTCCCCTACTGTTGGTCGGTAGAATTCTAAAAAGCAAGGGCAACCTCTGCTGTCTTGGTGGTTTTGTCACTGTAGATGGGCAATAGGAACGGCCGTGAGATTGAAGTTCTGCTTGGCTCTGTTTGCAAAGCAGCAGCAAAGTGATGCTTCTTCAATGCTAATTGCATGAAAGAGCACAGAGCGTGGCCAAAACTCCACCCAGAAGATGGCTTCAATGCTCAATCCCTTTGCATTAACCACTTTCACGGTAAAGCCGGTGATAGCAGGAAATTTAAATGGTACCCAGTCAGTGCAAACAAGGTAGCTCCCAGTGCTCAGCCCAATAGACCTATTCAGCAAAGTAGGTCTACAGCGACAAAACAAGAACATAGGAAAGAACATCTCAGGATCCAAAAATTGCTTTATGGCCAACTTATTAACAGAACAGGCTCTGAAAAGCATGCCTGAAGGTAATTTCCAGGTTTGGCCGTCCAATCCATCAGGGCCTGGATAAGGCACTTCAAAGCTAGGCTAAGGAGAGGCATATCCGGACAGCTGCCATGCAAAGAACATCTCAACTAGTGATGTAGCAATGAATCTTGAAGAGAAGGAAGAAAAAAAAAAAAGAAGAAGAAGAATACACTTCCATCCACCTAGAACACTAGCAAAAAATAGGAGGCATGCAGGGCAGGGGTTTTTTCCTGGGCTGGCCTATAGAATTTTTGTTTACCAGTGTCTAATCCTCCTGTAAGCAGCAGCATGATCCAACAGTATACATATACATATGTCCCTCAATGGACAAGAAATGTAAATAATGCACCTGGACATTGTTCATACTGAGTGCATTACACAGTAGGGAAACACTAGGGGACAGCATAATCAGAAGATAAAGCACATTAATAAATGCTATTTTAATACAGCACTTCTCACCAGATTTGCAAAAATTAGCAGGTCTAAGGCCAGAGACGCTCAGAGCACTTTGGCTGTTCATACAATGCAGCTCAAACTCAGAAATGTGTTTCAACCAAACCTTTGCCACTGCACATGTTGACCAAAGCTCACAATTGTGGGTTTTCAGTCCAAATTTTCAAGTCTAATTAATGGGAAACCAATTTGTATTTTCAGGGAACACTTTTATTTGCTTGATATTTTTGAGAGGAATATCCTAAAATAATAAGTCTCTGTAAAATTATTAGCCTCTATAAATAGGACCCCTGCTACGGAACTACGGTATAAGGCCACACGGTAAATCACAGAGAGAGTGCTGACACACAATGAGAAAGAACAGAAAAGTGCAATCGCTGTAGCACTACTAAACAAATGGAAGAGCCAATAAATATGGTTTGCAAGTAAGTACAGCTGTATGGTGTTTAAAATATGTAATCCCAAATAACCCCAAAATTATCAGGATTTGCTAAATTAAAAGACATACAGGATTAGACAAGAGTTGGAATTAAATATACACATAATGATGGCAATGTCTTTAAAACCTTCTCCCAATTACAGGATGGCTTCCCTACTCCTCAGCACCTAGTTTTAGAAATGCTTGAGGCATGTAGCTCTAACTTGATACAGTGCAGCCGAAAAGCATTCACAGAGCTTCACTTTTTCCACATTTTGTTATGCAACAGCCTGTTTACAAAAATGGATTTAATTCATTATTTTCTTCAAAATACTACAAACAATACACCATAATGACAACATTAAAGAAGTTTGCTTAAATTCTTTGCAAACGTATTAAAAATAAACAAAACAAAAAAAAATCGCATGTACATAAATATTTACAGCCTTTGCTATGACACTCAAAATGGAGCTCATGTGCATCTGGTTTTCACTGATCATCCTTGAGATGTTTATACAACTTACAGAAGATGTGTGACCTGACAACCCACAGTGGCAGGCCTCCACCCCTTAATATACATATAGGTTTTGTAGTATCATTCACAATGACATGCCTCATTCAAAGCCCCATGTTTTGCTTCTTTCTTTTTTTGTATGTATGTTAAATGGTGGAGGCCTGCCACTGTGGGTTGTCAGGTCACACATCTTCTGTGAATTGTTCTTATATTAGGGTGGAAGACAACCATTATCTCTGTGACCTGTTATATCAACCTTTATACTCATCCTACTACTATTTTTCCACTTGTCTTTAGTCATCCCTTAGCCGACATATCTCTTGTGTCAAGAGGTACTAATGTTTTTTGAATACCCCTTCCTGTATTGCTTACAGCCCCATCTAGGGGCAGATGGCTCGGTTTTTTGCCCTACTTCCATGGTTGCAATGCATTACATCTCCTCCCCGCTTCCCTATGGCGGGGTGGGTGGTACATCGGCATCCCTGAAGAAGTCACGTGACCGTGACGTAACGCGTAGGATCGGTATCACGACCCGAAACCGGAAGTCGGGTGAGAGGTGCAGTCATCTGTATCATTGTTTGATGCCCATATTGATTTTAAGTGATGTAAGCAGCGATTTTACCTTTAAATAAATTGTGGATGGTTAAAATTACTACACTATGGGAGCATCTATTTTATATCCCCTCTATGAATGACGAATAATACCCCATCTATTGGTTGGAGCGGAGGGACGTGGTAGAAGGTGTTTGGAGGCGTTTGGAGGACGTGTGTCTACGGTCCTAATCATTGCTGTGGGAGTTACAGCAAAAGGTGTTATTTACACCTTTTTAAGGTGAGCGCTCTGTGAGCACTGTGTGGTATACACGAACACAGGAGCCCATCTGGAGGCACATAGTGGAGCCAAACAGATTAACTCCTCGGTCACTGGCACGAGTGGATGTGTCACTGAACTTATATCACCTGTTTGAAATCATCTGTGTAGTGTTTTGGCACAAATCGCAGCACTGTGTGTTTTACAACGTGATTATTGCACTTGAGCACCATCGTGTGGATGAAATAAGAACTACATTTATACTTACATAGACTGTTCACAAATTGAACCTTGAGCTTTGAGCTTACTTTCTTCAAAACTACTTATTGAATATCAACTATATTGTATTGCACTGAGGTGGATTAATTTTAGGAGGCACTCTGCTATATTTTATTTATTTTATGCACTTTTGCACTGTTGCACTTCTGTATTGGGAGCTCATTATTGAGATTGATTTTCAAACATTTTTGCACTTTTGCACTTTATCAGCAGTATTGCACATATTGAATTTGTTATGTACTAGCTATATTTATTTATTTATTCACTTAGTCTGATTGCGCAGTACCCCACATACCTCTACATCGGCATCGCCGAACCCACACCGCCTATTGCGTCCACTGACGCCGCAACGGTCTTTCTCATCTCACGCCACAGATGGGATGGGCGGGGTCTCATTGCGGATGTATATTCCGCGGGTGACCCGCACCACCCTCATCAGTTGTGGCGTTGTTATATGACGTTGGCGGGAATCTGCCCCGAGTCGGTGATGTGCGGGCATTGGGCAGGCCGGCACCCCACCTCACATGTTCTCACTGTGTGAAAGGGTTTCCATCACAGTGCATGTTCACACCACCACACACTTTCAGGTAATATCTGATTGATCATTATTATTTATTTTGATTGTTTGCACATTATCCGAGCATCTCACATGGATCCATTACACACACATCCACTTAGGTCAGTCCTTTACACATCCTCACATCTGGTTCCTGTGTGAACACATAGATCCATCATTCACTCACACATGCTCACAGCTGATTTACATATATTTTTATTTCCCCCTTTTTTCACAGATCAGTATGGTTTATTTACACACTCACATCACACAGAGCTGTGCCGTTGTGGTCTGGCCTGCTCTGTGGTTGCATTATCCGAGCATTTCACATGGATCCATTACACACACATCCATTTAGGTCAGTCCTTTACACATCCTCACATCTGGTTCCTATGTGAACACGTAGATCCATCATTCACTCACACATGCTCACGGCTGATTTACATATATCTGGTCTGGCCTGCTCCGTGGCTGCTTTTCTCGGATATCTGGGGGAGATCTTCCCGCCTCAACCCCGGGACGGGCATCCATCCGTGGCTTCTACCTACTCCCTATTTTTGGCTGGGCATAGTCTGGAAGTTGTTATGTAAGTAATGGAGACGTGAATTTATGAGATTTTTATTCTCCCTGAAAGGGTACTATATACTTAATGATCCTTTACTTAATATTTTTTAGTACGATCATGTTATACTCCTGATGAGTGGCTGTAACGCCACAAAACGCATAGTTTCTAATTAGGATACCAAGACAAATTGGATTTTTATTAAATAATCTATCTACCTGTGTATATGTTGTATCAGCAATTATAATTTATTCTTTTTACCAATCATGCTCTCATGTTGATTTTCTATGCATTCAGTATGTATTATCATGTGAATGAATATTTTTGTATCATGTGTCGCCATTTATGACATACATATGAATTCTGTGATTTGATCGTATTATATTTGATGATGACATTTGATATGTTCTCTGGAGACCATGATTGGGTTTATGTGATTATGGCAATAATAAAATTATGAATTTAATCCCATATACACAGGTTTTGTAGTATCATTCACAATGGCATGCCTCACTCAAAGACCCATGTTTTGCTTCTTTCTTTTTTTGTATGTTTATACAACTTGATTGGATTCCACCTTTGGTAAATTCAGTTGATTGGACATGATTTGGAAAGGCACACACCTGTCTATATAAGGTCCCACAGTTAACAGTGCATGTCAGAGCACAAACCAAGCCATGAAGTTCAAGGAATTGTCTGTAGACTACTGAGACAGGATTGTATTGAGCCACAGACCTGGGGAAGGGCACCGAAAAAACTTTCTGCAGCATTGAAGGTCCCAATGAGCACAGTGGCCGCCATCATACATAAATGGAAGAGGTTTGGAATCACCAGGACGCTTCCTAGAGCGTCTGGTCCGGTCAAACTAAGCAATCGGGGGAGAAGGGCCTTAGTCAGGGAGGTGACCAAGAACCCGGTGGTCACTCTGACAGAGCTCCAACATTCCTCTGTGGAGAAAGGAGAACCTTTCTGAAGAACAATCATCCCTGCAGCACTCCACCAATCAGGCCTGTATGGTAGAGTGGCCAGACGAAAGCCACTCCTCAGTAAAAGGCACATGACAGCCCGCCCGGAGTTTGCCAAAAGGCACCTGAAGGACTCTCAGGCCATGAGAAACAAAATTCTCTGGTCTGATGAAACAAAGATTGAACTCTTTGGCCTGAATGGCAAGCGTCATGTCTGGAGGAAACCAGGCACTGCTCATGACCTGGTCAATACCATCCCTACAGTGAAGCATGGTGATGGTAGCATCATGCTGTGATGATGTTTTTCAGCGGCAGGAACTGGGAGACTAGTCAGGATCGAAGGAAAGATGAATGCAGCAATGTACATCCTTGATGAAAACCTGCTCCAGAGCGCTCTGGACTTCAGAATGGGGCTAAGGTTAATCTTACAACAGGACAACAACTCTAAGCACACAGCCAAGATAACATAGGAGTGGCTATGGGACAACTCTGTGAATGTCCTTGAGTGGCCCAGCCATAGCCCAAACTTGAAACCGACTGAAAATCTCTGGAGAGATCTGAAAATGGCTGTGCACCAAAGCTCCCTCCATCCAACCTGATGGAGCTTGAGAGATCCTGCAAAGAATGGGAGGAATCTGCCAAATAGGTGTGCCAAGCTTGTAGCATCATACTCAAAAAGATTTGAGGCTGTAATTGGTGCCAAAGGTGCTTCAATAAAGTATTGAGCAAAGGCTGTGAGAATACATATGTACATTGGATTTTTTTTTTTATTTTTAATGAATTTGCAAAGATTTCAAACTTCTTTCAAGTTGTCATTATGGGGTATTGTTTATAGAATTTTGAGGAAAATTATGAAATTAATCCATTTTGGAATAAGGCTGTAACCTAACAAAATGCAGAAAACATGAAGCGCTGTGAACACTTTCCAGATGCACTGTATGGTTTCCATTTTGCATCTCTCAACACAACTACAGCTGAATCCTTGCCAAGGACTGCAGGAAATTAGTATCTTTATATTATGCTAAATTGTTGCTAAAGAAACCGAAACTAGAAAAACGATCCTGTACACCAAGGGTCTCAAAGTGAGGGCCCTCCAGCTGTTGCGAATATAAGTCCCGCGACACATTGCAAGGCTGACAGTTACAAGCATGACTCCCACAGGCAGAGGCATGATGGGACTTATAGTTTCGCAACAGCTGGAGTGCCACCAGTTTGAGACCCCTGCTGTACACCAATGTATACTCCGTAAGGTCTCCCAAATTACAATTCTCCTCTCTGTACCATTTATTGTTACTAACTGGTGACAAGTACCTGTATCTGTCTCTTGGGTAAAAAATAAAAGCTATTCTAAAAAATACTAAAATAAAAAAAGTTTTCTTAAGCAAGAACATCCTGAGATTTCTAACATTAAGCCAATATAACCCAAATTCACACAAAAATAAACTTGGAAATTACAAATAGATTTGACAGCTTTTCTCTAAAGGAAATATTAGGTATAGATTGTTGATACATAGTACTGTAAATTAAAATCACATAAATGAATGCTAGTTACTAATTAAAGTGAACCTGTAAGGTGATCAAGTGATGATGTTAAAATGCCTCTAAGTATATCCACAGCAACATGTCTGCATCAGATCCTTGGCCTCAGAACCACACTACACATAGGGCCTGGTTTCTTCGGGACTCGGAGCTAAGCTATGATCCCCAATAATTAAGCTCTCCTCCCAGCTGTTTAACATTCTAATGTGACAGCCTCTGTTGGCCACAAAGGTCCTTTGGACTGTTAAACAACAGTAGAAGAAAATAGCCCTGGGAAGGGAAAAAGTCCAGAACCCATTTAAAATGTGGGCCTAGGTTCTCCAGACTCACAAAAAGTAGCCAAATCCAAGGTAAGGATTTGTGAAAACAATAAGCCTCACACATCAGTAATCCATGCAGTTAAAAACCAACTTTATTTGTCCCGCTGAAACTGGGACACAGCACCCGCCACTTCTTCTAAGATATATTTTGCCCCCTACTGAGGCCTAATAGTAGAGCTGCACGATTCTGGCCAAAATGAGAATCACACTTTTTTGCTTAGAATAAAGATCACGATTCTCACGGCGTAACATCTTATATATACCCAAAAAATGGGCTAACTGCACTGTTTCGTTTTTTGAAAGGGTAATTTTTCCAAAAAAATTGCGTTTGAAAGACCGCTGCGCAAATACCGTGTGACATAAAATATTGCAACAACCGCCATCTTATTCTCTAGGGTCTCTGCTAAAAAAAAATATATATATATATAATGTTTGGGGGTTCCAAGTCATTTTCTAGCACAAAATACTGGCTTTTATTTGCAAACAGCAAATCAGAAAAGATTTAGTCTTTAAATGGTTAAACTGAACATCTTCTATACACGGGAGTTCATTCAGAGTTCATGCCTTTGAAGTAATTAATATTATATCTCTTCTAGACTCTTTATCAGCATGACTCAGAACTTGGTTCTCTGCCCAGACTTGGCAGTCTCCCCAGAGACTCAGGTCGCTGGGACTTAGAAAAAACTTCAGGCGACTTGCGTTGACTTTTATTACAGTCAAGTCGCGCTGAGTGGCCCCGCAAGTCGGACCCCATGAACTGCACTAAAAATCGCGGTAATGCCTGATGGAGATCGCGGGGGGTGGATTGAGATTTTAATACGATTAATCGTGCAGCTCTACCTAATAGTAAAGGTTAGTAGTACTTTGTCACATTCAACTCAATGAAGACTTTTCACCAATCACCGAGGAGGCTTTCTCAAATCAAGCGAGTGTTGGCTATATACGGTTCCGGAGAAAATTTACACATAGTCACCATGGTGTTGTAAATTTTCTTCAAGAAAGGAATTGGGAGTGTTGGGGTTTAATACCATCTGCCAGCCACATATAATGCCATCTTAACACTGTTACTCCAGCAACTTAAAAAAAAATTCACATTCAGCTTTTGTGACTCAAACAATTGACACTTTTCTCAGACCTGGTGACCCCATGGTAGCTGGATTATGTTATTAGAACAGGTTGCTCTCACAAACTCATGTCATGTTCCTTGATCACCAATTTCTGCTTTGACACAATGCAGGACACTATGGTCAATAAATTAGCGATGGAGTGACCCGCGTAGCCATCAACATTGGGGTAAAATGTGACCAACTACAATTAGCTATAATTATCAACAAACCGCGCATGTCACAATAATCACCACTACTTCTTAAATGAACTAAGATAGTGAAAACAATATTATCTTATACAATTGATGTGCGTCACAAACAATCAAATCATTTAAATAAAAGTCCCATATGAATCTTCCCAGTTGATAAAGTGCTGGTGCTCGTTAAAAACGTAAAACTTGGTGCTTTATTTCACTTGTGCATATAGGACCCCAAATGGATTTAGCGTGGTCAATCACGCTTGTGGGGCATTTCCCCTTTAATGCTCAGCTCTGTAGCCCAATATTACCACTCAGAGGGAAATGATTGTTAAAGTGCCAATTTGACTTGGCACCTGCTGTGTACAGCATTAGTATGTATAGAAGAAAGCCGGTGGTCAGTGGCGGTCCATGGTCAGAAATGCGGCTCGGGTCCCCATCCAAAGTTGGCGTCTATGGAAGTTACGTCACGCTGACGCCGGGTATGGCTTCACCAAGTTTCCACCAGATTGGTCTTCCTCAGTCAGGTGCCAGGTCAAATCGGCACTTTAACAATCATTTCCCTCTGAGTGGTAATATTGGTGTTGCAGGTGCCACACTACTGTATTATAATCAGGTTTTATCATAGGATAGTTTCAATTTTAATAACAAAAAAAGACTTCACTAGAAAGCCCCGGACTATCAACCGACACAACTGCCATTTCTTCTGTGTCTACATTGCACAATGTAAAACTTCAGAGTTGGCATATTATAAACGGATACCTTGCCAATATCAGTCAGAGTAGCAAGCTCCAAAACCTGAGAGAGGACATCCAGAGCAGAGCGAAGGAAGCTTCCAAACTTTTCATTGTTGTTCTGAAGATCCAGTGTTACCTATGAAAGAATGAAAATAAAACAAAAAAAAACACAAAATGAACAGACATAAAGGTAACAATGTATCACTTATCGTCACATGTATGTATATATGACTTATTATTACATTCATAAACGCACACACTTTTTTTCATATATCTTTTTTTATAGCCCTCAATACTTACACACCTGGATAGGGAAAGGGCTAAGCTACTATTTTATAAACATTTACATTAAGTTATACTTTAAAACATGAAATGCTCCAGACCTACTGGCAAGGTAAAAAGTTGTCTGGGCTCTTACATACCTTATAGTTAGCATATGTGGCTTTCAGAACATCATACAACTTTAAATATGATGGGAGATGGTAAAAACTGCCAAGAGATTTGCTTGTTTGAGCTGGACCAGAAGCATCTGCCTGCCGCGAAGCTTTAAAAAAAAAAAAAAATAATAATAATATTGGTATAAGATGGAGCAATACAATTTAATGGATTTCATAGAATTATTTATACTCCAAGTGTACCACTGAGAAGACCAAGTTAATTAACCTAGACCAGGGGCCTACAACCGTTATAAACAATGAGCCAGTATTGTCCATCAGACTTTATATGGGCTGGACTGTAGTAGAAAATGCCCCAGCCTCAGTTGGAGCAACAATGCGCCAGGGCTTGGGAGTAAGAAAATTACATAGCACTAGGAGGAGAAAAAAGTACCCCATCATTGAGATTAGTTGAAGGAATAGCGCCCCATCGATGGGGTCTGTGGGAGGAATAGTGCCCCATCATTAGTGATAAATTGGAGGACTATTGCCCCAACATTGGTGTCAATGAGAGGAATAGTGCCTCATTGTTGGTATCAGTGAGGGGAATTGTACCTCATCATTGGTGTCAATGTAAGGGAATAGTTCCCTCATTGCTGGTGTCAGTGGAAGTGAGAGAAATTATGGGCCACTGTTTGGGTCAGTGGAAGGAATGGTACTGCATTGTTGGTGTCCTCTACTACAAAATAAATGTAACGTCCAAGATGCTTACCCGGAGCGGTATCACTGACTTTCTTTGGGCTCAGTGGCACTGCTGTCTGCTCAGTATTTTCTCGCTCCTTCCCTTTCCTCCGAATCGGACTCAAAGAAGGGGGGTTAGTTAGAGATGGAAGAGTGGTCTAAAAGTAAAAAAAAATAAAAAAATAACTTGAAACATGAAGAATACGCAACCTTGCATACCATATGGTTATTGTGCCTTTATGGCTGTACTGTAAGATCTGAAAGGATGTCAGATTCTGAACCCTCCCTTCCCAGTGACATTTTAGGAAAAGTACTGGTCTGATGTCTGCTAGATGGAGCAAAAAGCGAAGCATCGCATGAAACACGATGAGATATCATTTTCCATTTTACTCCTCCACTCTCTAGTAGTGCGCTAAGCGAATCTCACTCTGCATTGACAGAATAATAAGAAATTGATTCATAACTGCTTCTGATGACTAACACCGAGTGGCTATCCCCTCCTAAAATTATTACACCTAATCATGGGAGGACCTTTGGCAATGGTTGGATTACAAATGGTGCTTGGATAAAAAACAGTTCTATAGAAATGAAAATCTCATAGGGCATCATAATATCTAAAATTAAAGTGTAACCATTTCTACCTATTAGATATTGATAGACATTAAAGCGAGCATAAGAAGGCGGTGCACCCTAGCATAGCGCAATACTGAACAACTTAATTAATGCATCAATGCCGTGCCGCATTAATGCAGTAATTCATGTAAAAAGGAGACTCGGCCAAGTATTGAATGCATACTATACTGTACATAGACATACTTTTCAGTAAGACAACATTTCTATATTAAAAATATTTTTTTATTGGTCTTATTTAATATTCTAACAGAGATACTCCATTTTGGATTTTCACTAGCTGTAAGCCATAATCAAAGTTAAAAGAAAGAAATGCTTGAAATATATCACTCTGTGTATAACGCATCTATATAAAATATATGAGTTTAACTTTTTGAATTGAATTACTGAAATTCACTTTTTGATGATCCAGTATTCTAATTTTATGAGATGCACTCGTAGAGCTACCAAAAAGGCATAGAGTATCATAGAATGGTCCATCTCCCACAAACTGATAGCAAAATAGAGAGAAATCCTGGTCCTAATCCTGAAGAGAAATCCAGTAACGGCCCTCGATAAAATCCAGAACATTCAGGAGAAGGAGGATTTGTAATGCACACGTTGAGAAGATGACCGAAAATTAAATTCAGAAATATGTATGGACATCCTGAATCTCACCTTCACTACAGGACCTGGAGGAACATCATCAATCACATGAGAACATATGTTGATGGCTTTCAGTAAATGAATAAACAGCTGATCCACCATGCCAACCATTGAGCGGTCACCAAGCGCTGGCCATGGCTCCTCTATCTTGTTAGCCGTCTGGTTGGCTTCATCTTCTGCTGTCCAGGGGTTCTTTAAAGATTTAGGTGCAGTAGCTGAAATGCAAAAATAATCTTTGCTTCAAAATTAGCAAACAAGGAAAAAATACCATTTGGTGTATAAATAAGTAGTCGTGAGTTTATAAAGGACAAAACAAAAAGTCTTAAAAACACTTGATTGAACTGTGACATGTAGAATACTGAGGCAGAGCTATAAAAAAAGGGGCAGGGTATATGCCAAGGTGAAAGGATAGCATTTGAAGATTCTAGAAGATGTTCAAGTAAGTGACAGTATTTTTGGACCTTGGGCATATGGTACACCCTAAAGTGATTGAACAAAACACCCTGGGTGCATCTGTTACGCTCTGAGCCCTTTCCCCTCCTGTGGATTTGGAGTTGCCAGAAATGAAGGGATAGCTTGCAAGCAACGGTTACATTCATAGGTGCGGCCGCCTGTGACCTGTCAATATAGTGAAGGCCAGTGGTCGCACCTAGCCGCTCAGAGCTGCAGCAGGAATCTCCGATTACTGCTGCTACAATTTGCACGGGCCAAAGTCTGTGGTGTGAATGTAGCCTCAACTTCTAAATACATGGATTACCGTAATGTTCCATTGTATTTACATTTTTTTTTAAATAGTCATTTATTAATAATTTTTTGATAAGAGACAGTGTATACAAAGACACCACCATTGGCACGACAACATGCCACATTAGCGCTTTTATGTACAAAAAATAAAATAAAAATATAAAACTTAACCTAATTAACTTTTCAAACCTTAGTAACCCTAATTACCGCTAATTACCCCCCCCCCAGCTATTATTTTTATTATTCCTTTTACCATTCATATGTAACTTTTTTTAGGGCTTGTTTTGTTTCTTAACAATTTTATATCAAATCTAAGTTTATTTACTTTTTTTATATATATATATATATATATAGACTTGTTTCTTAATTTTAATGATGAATTGAGAAAAATAGTGCACACCTTCATTTTGTTTGTTAAAAATTGCCATGCTTTCATGTTTTGAACCAATAATGTGATGTAGCGACCAATGGGAAGAACAACATGCAGTGTGGCGCAGAGGAATCTGGTACATTGAATGTGTTGGATGCTGATATCAGCAGCCGGTGTAGCTCTGCAACAGTGGGAAGATTGGAGCGCATGACAGCGAGTGTGGTATTATTGCTGTTTATACAGGCTCTAAGCTAGACCTTTTCCTTTAAAAGTCTAAAATGCTCAAAATATTCACTTTAAGGGCCGGTTCATACTGCAACGATCCCAGAGATCACTTATGATTCCCATTGCCGTGCAATCACATGCGATCTGAATGCGATGCAAACTCAGCCATAGAGATAATCGCAATCTGAGCAAACTCGCACAGGACCCTTTTTTTCCCCAGGGACAGAATCAAATTGCATGGTCGTTCACACCGATTCCTGTGCAAGTTTTCAGTGCAATAGGCTGATTAGGGGGTGTCATTAGCTTTGTATTGACACTCCCCGCAGTTTGCATAGTGCAGTGTGAACTGCCACCTGGAGAATGCAGGGTTCCAGCATCGCTGCAGTGTGAACCGGCCCTAAAGCAGACCAAGAAATTCAACCAAAACATGCATATGCTTACAGAAATCATACTATAATGCTGCTCAAGTCAACCCTTTCAGGTCTGTGTGCAAAGGACAGTACTGATATAGACATGGGCATTCTGTAGGCAAAAGGTACCAACAAGGTATGCAAAGTGTGTTTTGTAACGAAGAACATTGTTGGCGACAGGTATAGCTACAAGTATGGTACTCACGTGCTATCAATTCAAATAAGATTTAATAACCAACTGCCACAAACACAGATTATCCAATCCGTAGCTAGTAAGATGCAATGAATGATATAGTAGTGGTGCTGCACTGTCAGATACCATGGTCCTCTATTATATTATGTTTTGTGTCCAATAAATGGTTTCAATTTTGATACTGCATGAACATCTGGGGTCACTTTATACCGGATTATAACGGACTGCTCAGTTGTGTCTTTTATGCTGAAGAAAAGATTTACTTGTTCTCAGAAATGGCCAGGTCACATGATATTGACATCACACATGTGGGTGTGTATACAGGCTGTAGTGGAAATCTCCTCCCACCTGAACTCTCAGCACTGGAGAAACTGTGCAGTTCATCACTCTACGGTGGTATACAGATCAGCCAAAAATGTATATAGCGGCAGTATTTTAAAGTAAAAAGATGATTTATGAGCTGTGGGCACTGTGGGGCGGGGGGGATGGCAGCTTAACTATTTTCATATTATTGGGTTTAGTAACACTTTAATTTTTAAACATTGTTTTCACTGGTGCAAGTGCAGTCATGGCATTTCAGCAGGGAAAGGATATTGAGGCAGAGATTAAAAGGGCCTTCCTAATTGAAAACAGTCCTGTCCCCCCAACCAACTCAATGACAGAATTCAAAGTGTACAAAGATCTAAACCTCTTCCTAAGGAAAAGATTATATAGGACATTCCTTTCATGGATCCCCTGGGGAAAAAAATTATGTGGACATCATCCCCAACCAACAAGAGCAGAAAGCTATTGGAGAACTAGTGGAGCTCCTGGATGAAAATGCTGACCTAAACTCCGAAACTAGTGGATGAAGATTATAGTGAAAAGTGGAAGAGGGAAGCTAACCTCAAGATTAGATCCATGAAGATGCCATCTTTGAGCAGTAACAAGTGGTTATGCATGTTTTTTGGACCTTAAAAAGGCTGGGACAAGCAGCCCTCAGATAATCTGAGTAGAGAGGAATGTTGGGCTCTTTTTGAACTTAAGAATGACACCAGCATTGTGGTCAAGAGCAGCGACAAAGGGGGAAACATAAGTCATGAAGGACGATGATGATTATGTTGAAAAGATTCAAAGACCATTAAAGGATGAATCGACATACCTTAAAGCGGAGGTCCGCTAGGGAAAAAAAAAAAAAAAATGAAAAGCAAGCAGCTACACATACAGTAGCTGCTGACTTTTAATAATAGGACACTTACCTGTCCTGGAGTCCAGCGATGTCTGCACCCGTCACCGATCTTCGGATCGTTGGCAGCCACGTCCATTGCGGGTAAGGGAACCCGTAAGTGTAGCATTACAGCTTCACGCCGGGCACCTTACTGCGCATGTGCGAGGCTCCGCTGCGCTCTGCTATTGGCCAAGCAGCCAGTAGCAGAGAGAGGAGGGAGCCGGGCTGCTAACGTCAGCGGCCGCCCCGAGCTCCCGGATGTGTGGAAAAGGACAGGTGTCCTTTCCCCCCCGAAAGGTGCCAAATGTGACACCTGGGGGGGGGGGGGGAATCCAACCAACGGAAGTTCCACTTTGGGACATTTAGAGACAGGCGGACCCCACACGGATCCGTAAAGAAAGACATCTATCTAATGCTGTTACCTTACAGCTGTAAAGCGAGAGGCTAGAGAGCACTGAGTTGTCACGGCAAGAAAAGATATCAGCCACCTATAAGCACTGTGAGATTGGGAAAGGTACAGATCGCTTAATCATCACCCCACATTTAATATGGTTTGAAGTTTGGACTATCATGCATTTATTATTTACCCACCACAGTCACATTTGTTTTGCGTAGCATTGGCACTTGTAACGTATATATCACAGTTTACACACATACCTTTTAGAGTCATGATTATTATGTGCAATGTTTAAAGGAAATGTTCACTGAGAATTTCTGGCCCAATGATTGAAAATCTCACACACACACACACACTCAATTGTATACTTGATTTCTCCATGGATATTTATTTTGATTATTTTTTACCTACATTTTTGCAATTATGTGGCTAGACGCATAACCACAGACAGTTTAGGATCTCGCCTCTTAGATATTATTATTGGTATCTGACAGCGCAGCACCACTACTGTATACTTGTACAGTGCTTACACGCACAGTGTTCTGTAAAGCGATTATTACATTTTCATTCTGGGCCAATCCACACTAGGAACTGCATGTGAATCACACAGGAACCCTACGCAGTTCCGATGCAAGTCACATGCAGATCTGTGCAGGCCATTTAGAATGGGCTGAAATCATACCGCACCAAACTTAGTGCGTGCACTACTTTTTAAAATGCACGACAACCACATCACATGGTACTTTTGTACCATACGACCCGGTGCGGATAAACACACTGCATTTGGGGTGTCATCAACTTTGCTCTGATGCCCGCAGATCGCAAGTGCAGTGCAATGGGAACACGGTGTGGGAAGCCGCACTGCATTCTAGTGTAAACGGGCCCTAAAGGTCCACGTAAAGGGAACTTCAATTTCTTCCCACAGATTCCTGAACTTTGTACACACCTGCCAACAAATTTCCAGCCAGTATCAAGGCATCCTGGTGAGCAGAAAGATCGAGGGGAAACCAGGCTGAGGAAAGCAGTGACAGAATCATGTTGGTCATACCGGCAGTGCAGCTCTTGCGTGGTTCCTCAGAGGGGCTCTGCTGGGAAATACTGAAAACAAAACATTTAAAGCTCAGGTTTACACAATGAACGTCACAACAATGGCAATAAGATGCTCCCCGTTTAATCTTCCCTGAAAAGGAAATTCCAATTTAGTTAAGTTACCTAAAAGATCGCCCCCGATTCTTGTAGACTTGAATCCGGGAAGCCTGTGCACCAGATGATGTCACATATCCACAATGCCACCCAATACTCCATGTGCACACTGGATAAGCAGCAGATAACAGGCACAAAGCTTCACAGCAGCCAAACTGAATGTAAAGGAAAAAAAACACAAAGACAATATGTAACCTATGAAATACAAAGAACGAGAAAACCAACCAATGAAGTGAAGCAATAATGTATGATAACACATGCATTGTTACTTCATGTAATACCGTCACAGGGGTTATGAATGCTTAGAATAGTGTTTAACATTTTTGTCTTGCGATGCACTAAAAAGATCTAAACATTTTCACGGCACACCTGAAAAGATTTAACATTTTTTTGTGGTGAAGAACTTATTTATTTTTACATATATTTTAATGTTAATTTTAATGTGAAGGATATGCCTGCTTTCGAGAGTAAATCAGATTGAAGCGATTGTGATCTTCGTTGTACTTTCGCTTCCTTCCTTGCTTTTCATTTAACAGTTTCTCTTTCAGAGTTCCAGACTTGATTAAGTATTTGAACAGAATTTATTTAGAAGTACCAAAGTTGGAATGCAATGGAACGGTTTCTATTATAATATTATTATAGCGATCAAGTTCTCCCAAGATCTCGCACAGGTCTTGTGTTACGAAAGGAACCAATGAATGACTGACAGAGATTGCATTTTTATATATATGTTACTTTTTTAACTTTTGCGACATTGATTTACCATTTAATTTTTCGATTTGTTCAAGGTTCCAAAACGCTAGCAATTTTAAATATTTTTCAAAATTCCCAGGGCACGCCTGCAAATCTCACGCAGCATACAGTTTGAGAATCACTGGCTTAGACACGAAAATAAGTTTATAGATGCCGACAGGGACACTAAGAATAAGCTTTCATTTTATTTCTCCTTTACTATAATTTACCTTGCAGTTCTACCAAACTACAGCATGCTGCATTAATTTCTCTAAAGCTGTTCACTTTACTGTCAGGTTGTACAATTTCACTGTAGATTTACCAAAAATCTACAGTATATAGCGCAAAGGCCTAAAACGATCCAATTATACAATGAAGTATGTTCACATACTGTGAAGTTGGTACAAGCAGACTATAATGTACAAAGCACAGGTTAAAGTAAAACTAAAAAGGCAAAACTTTTCTGTGTCCCCGTTAAGATCCCCCCCTCTCTATTCGTCTTGTTTACGGTTATCATTGAAAATGAAAGTACTGTAAAGAAAATACCAAATTTTGGGTTGTCCCCAGAAAAATACAGTGGAAATCTTCCAATGGGGACACTAGTTCTGGTGACTGCAATGCAGTGTTGTGAATCAGGTATATATAGTAGATGCCTTGTCCATGCGGTGGGACTGTGCTGGAAAAGCCTCCCAACTAAATCCCACCGCATGAGGTGTAGGCTTTATCCTCTCCATTTTCACCTGGTGATCTGGCCAGTAACACACCTCCTGTATTAGAGTGCCCCCACTCTGGATAAAGGAGTACAGGGGGCAACTTTAGACAGCAGCATTGTCAGATGGGAGGGGGGGGGGGTTGAGTGTTAGATGTACTAGCAGATGTAGATAAACTTACAAAACTCTAGCTAACACTTTATAGGCAGCAAATAGTTATGTTCCTTTTGGGATAAAGGTTTTACATAAATAAAAGCTGATCGTTATAAGCATCCATCAGTGGTAAAAAGTTTGCCTCAAAGCTCTAACTGCTACATCTGCAGGGCAGCTTGTTTTGTTGAAAAATTACAGACTTACTGGCCAGATCAACGGGGGGAAAAAAAAGGAAGCCCAAAAAAAAAAAAACTAATGCAACCATCACATCCAAGAATTGGTACGATGCAAGATAATAAATATTTTCTTTTGGGATTAAAACTTTTAAGCACACTCTAAGTATATGTACAAAGTACAATGAATACATTAGCTTTTTGCACCACACAGAAAAGAGCTCAAACTGGGAGAGGGAGGAGCAATACTGTGATCAAATGGACTATAAGGCACTGCACAGTGCTATCCAATTCTAAACTGGCCATACATTGTTTAATTTTTTACTTTTTTGTTCACTTAGCGGGCTGAATGAAAAAAAAAAAAAAAATCTAACAGAATCCTCCATCCACACAAACAGTATAAAGGCCCCCTCCTCCTGCTGGGACATTGTATTCTGACAGTGGCACCCCCTGTTGTCAGAATATACTTATCAGTGGCTATCATGAATTGGCTACAGCCACTGATAAAGTTTTCCAGCATGCCCCACCAACAGCAGTAGCTCAAACGAACAACCTCTGTCGAGCAGGGGCTGCCACACACTAACTGAAATTTGACCGATCCCTGCTAAACCAGCCAATTTTTGATCAGTATATGGCCAGCTTAACACTAGAAGCTTGTTCATCGGAAGAGATCAAGAGATGACAGTTATATCTGCTTCTTTGTTATCCAATCAGCAGGCTGGGAGTACATCAGTGACAAAGCGGTCCTACTTGCTTTCAGGGTACTGACCTGGTTGCACAATCTAGTAAGGGGGCCTGTGATACAAGTTTGGCTGAACAGAATTACAAATTGTTGACAGGCAAGAAAGGTTACATACATACATACATATTTATTTCAGCTGTTTAGTTAAAATTCTTACAGCCCAGCTTTCCTCCAGGCATACTGGGGTTGATTTACTAAAACTAGAAATTCAAAAATCTGGTACAGCGGTGTATGGTAGCCAATCAGCTTCTAACTTCAGCTTGTTCAATTAAGCGGTTACAAAATAATCTGGAAGCTGATTGATTTCTATGCAGAGCTGCACCAGGATTTTGCACTCTCCAGTTTTAGTAAATCAACCCCATTGTTACTGGGCACTTTATGGGTAGAGATGAGTAAGATTTGTGTCCATAAGGGAACCACATCTAATTTGTGGTAAGCATCTTATTTGATAGCTGGTAGTGTTCCACAAAGTGACCTAAAACCAACAGGATATTCTAATATGAGGCTTGAGGCTCCGAAGTCACCACACTCGCTGCATATACTACGCCTTTCTGTTTGTTTACAAAGCCATTATACATGGCATTAATACCGAATTCAGTTACCGTCAATGCTCGAGTGGTTGATGTTGTCAGCGCGTGAGAAACTGCAGTGATAACTTTGGACAGATTATTCTCCATAGTAACATCTGTGGGGCTCTGCACAATACTGTACCCCCTGTAGATCCTGCATAAGAACAAATGACCGGCCAATTAAAACACTGTTACATACATCCTAGAATAGTAATCATACATCCCAGAAGGAAGTGTCCCCCCATATGGCCAATATCTCAATCGTGAAATACAGTAACTAGTGGGCAACTATAAATCTCTACAAGCGTGAAAGCTTACACTATAACTAAGGTTGGGCTCCTCATGTGAGCCTTTCTTGCTACATCCACTGTAAAAGTCAGGCTGTGCTGGTGACCTTCGATTATGTATATCTTTACATTACTGCAAGGGTGATAGGCACATGCAGTAATCAAACTGCCGAAATTATAAGTGAATGTCCAAATAGCTTATGAAGAAAAGCGTAACAATTTAGGCCGGCCATAGACTATTCGAATCTCGGCCGGTTCAGCAGGAACCCGGCCAAGATTTTAACCATGTATGGGCAGACTGAACGTGCCAAGTTAATCAATTGATCAACTTGGGTACAACCAGCCTGCCGGATTTTACATGTGATTAATCGCTAGCAGCTGCTAGCAATAATCACCGTCTTCTGCCGACCAGGAGAATAAATTGCCTGGGCAGGAGGGATTCCCCTGTTAGCACTGTCTATGTTCATGGGGGAATCGTGTGAATTTCACACAATCTATGGCGTGCCTGACATTTACCGTCACCTATTACAAAGCCTGTATTTTAAGACTCTTTAAGGAGGTACTGAACTATAGAAACTTTTCCAGATAAAAGGGAGATTCTTTAAAAAAAAATCTAAAAAAAAAAAAAATGTAAGCTCAGGTTAAATCTGTGTTTCTTACCTCAAAAAAGAAGACTGTAACCATCTGCTTTTTTCATCAGCTCAGTATCAGCAAAACTATACTACATGTAATCCAATTCAGTTAAATGACCACAACTGTTCTAATGCTGCATAGGTTATCAATGTACTAAACAATGCACGCACCTTGTGATTGTACTGACAGCAAAATGGGATGCTGGCTGGGTCTCGTGCATGAGCAGTTTCAGGTAGACGCTGCTTTGGTCTCTTGCTGCTGCCACTACAGGGTCAGCTTGTCCTTGATCACAATGGAAAAACAGTTTTGGAACTATCCTGTGGATGAAAATGAAAAGCAGCAGCATCAGCAAAACATTTTAAAAAGGTACCAAATGTTTAAGATGACCAAATGATGGTCATCAAATCTATGGATAGGCACCCAGCCCCAATGTTCTTAGTCAAATTTTTTTTTTTCTCAAAAGGCTGGTTAACTGCAGTTTCTGCTGAGCCAGAGCGCATGATTGCACAGAAGAGATGCTGGTTAGTGCGGTAAAGGTAAGCATTCAACAAAGGCTCCATTCACGCTAGCGAATGGGGCAATTTGCGATTAGCTGCAGGACACCAAGCGGGAGTTCCCTGCAATAAGCTGCGGTAGGGAAGCGCCACTGAAAACAATAGGAGGCTGACAGCTACTGTCGCTATTTGCGGCCACAAGCATGTAATATCCAAATGATCTTCCTTGGATGGAGACTAGCTTGTATGATGCATATCTAAAAAAAATATGGAGCAGCGCTCAAAACATTAATAAAAAAAAATGAATTGGCTTGTATTATTAATATGCAAGACCCTCCGATTCCTCCTGTACTGAATAGTATTGTAACTCTACCATCTGCCCTCATGTTACATAGTTAGTCAGGTTGAAAAAAGAGATTTTATTATAACTTACCGTAAAATCCTTTTCTCTGAGTTCACTGACAGACGCAGCCTTCTTATGACACATGGGGTTATGCTCATATCACTAGGAGTAGACTAGGCAAAAATAAAACAAAAGCATAGGTTGGCCCCTCCCAGGGGGCTGTCCTCACCTTCACATATAATCCCCCTGCTCTGCATAGCACATCAGTTCGTAACAAGCCGTACAAACTCAACACAGAGGGG
>BLSH010477607.1:1515472-1525941 GCA_018402905.1 Glandirana rugosa
GTACCGGAGGTCCAAGTGTTCCATGTCTGGAAACAAACGTCTTGTTTTCTAGGCAACCGACAGCGGAGCTAACGTGACCATCGCGGGACCCCAGCCATAGCCGATGACATGTAGAAAGGAGGAGATTTCGAAGATGGCACTCAAGACGCGTCCTATCTTCGTCTCCCTTAGGGCTGTTAGGACCATTCCCTCAACACCTGGGACTCAATAGCCAAGCCGTCAAAGCCAGCGAGGGTAAAGCAGGGTGCAAGATGGGCCCCTGAGACAGTAGGTCTTCGCGAAGTGGAAGACACCACGAAACATCTGCCACCATCCGTACTACGTCGGCGTACCATGGACGCCAAGGCCAATCCGGAGCTACCAGGATTGTCGGGATTCCCTCTGCTTCTATCCTGCGCAGAACTCACGGTAGAAGCTTTAGAGGAGGAAAGATGTACAGTAGCCGATACCGACCCCAGGGCGCTACCAGTGCAATCGAGGCGACAGCCAACGGATCTTTTGTTCTGCAAACAAAGGTCTGTACCTTGTGAACCTGGAGGCCATGAGGTCCACCTCTGGTGTGCCCCACTTGAGGCAAATCTGGCGGAACACTTCTGGATGTAGGGACCATTCCCCTTGATCCAGAGTCCGGCGGCTGAGAAAGTCCGCCTGCCAATTTTCCACGCCTGGGATGTAGATTGCAGAGCTGGCACGTGAAGTTCTGCCCACCGAAGGATCAGAGCCGCCTCCGCAGCTGCTGCTGAGCTTTTTGTTCCGCCCTGATGGTTCACATATGCCACAGCCGTGGCATTGTCCGACTGAACCCGGACAGGGAGACCTCGCAGCCTTTCTGACTAACGGGACAGACAAAGTCTGATCGCTCTCAGTTCCAGTACATTTATTGGAAGACAAGCTTCCTGCACTGACCAATGACCCTGGGCAGAGAACTAACCCAGGACCCCTCCCCAGCCCAATAGGCTGGCATCCGTCGTTACTATCGACCAATTGAGGGGGAGAAAACATTTCCTAAACTTTAGGGCCGGAGCCCGAATCCACCAAATCAAGGATCCTCGGGACTGATGATCCAACCTGATCAGTCTGTCTAGGGATAGGGGAGATTTGTCCCATTGCGACAAAATCACCTTCTGCAAGAGCCAAGTGTGACTCTGGGCGTAAGGTATCGCTTCGAAAGTCGACACCATGAGCCCCAACACTCGCATACAGAACAGTAAGGAGGACCACTAGCGTGATAACAGGGTTCGCACTGCTGCCTGAAGTGTCAGGAGCTTGTTTGGTGGTAAAAACACCCTTGCCTGCACCGTGTCCAGAATCAGACCCAGGTATTCCAGCCGGCAGGATGGAGTCAACGATGACTTCTGCAGGTTGATTAGCCAACCGAACTCCTCTAACGTGGACAACGTAATTGTCACGTTTTCCTCCAGAGCTGCAGCAGACTCTGCTCTCAGGAGTAAATCGTTGAGGTATGCTACTACCACGATACCTCTCTGTCTCAGCAGCGCCAGCATCGGGGCCACGACCTTGGTGAACACTCGGGGAGATGAAGCCAACCCGAAGGGAAGTGCCACAAACTGGTAATGCAGGTCCCCCACTGTGAAGCGTAGAAAACACTGGTGACTATGACAAACTGGAACATGGAGATACGCGTCCCTGATATCCAGGGACGCCATGAATTCCCATTGGTGCAGGGCGGCCACAACCGAGCGGATGGACTCCATCCTGAATCTCTTCGTCTTTATGGTTTAATGCCTTCAGGTCCAGAACTGGCCTGACACCGCCCTTTTTGGGCACCACAAAGAAGTTTGAGTAAAACCCGTGAAATCTTTCCACCATGGGTACCGGTACAACCACTCAATGTACGGCAAGGGCCCGAACGGCGCCTAGAAGCGCCTCCCGGCCCCCTTGAGGGAGTCTCAAGTTTGAAGGGAAGAACCTTTCTGGGGGCAGAGAGATGAATTCTATCCTGTATCCCGAGGACACCACCTCCAGTACCCACCGATCGGTGATGCGGGCAGTCCATCTGTCTGCGAGCCCCAGCAACCGGCCCCCCACCCATGAGTCGGGCGGGGGCAACCCATCTTGCGGAGGTTGATTTATCCTTTGCTTTTTCGGACTTCTGCTGCCAAGTATTTTTACTGAGCCCAGCGGCAGCCTTACCGGACTTGAAGCCCTTACCCGCTGATCCGTGTGCCCGAAAAAACTTTTTATGATCTGAAGAAACAGGGCCCTGCCTACGGCGAAAATCCCGCGATTCGGCTCTGGAAGGAAAGGACTCTTCCCTCCCGTGAAATCCTTAATGATTTCATCCAACTGTGGGCCAAACAGACGCCCTCCCTGAAAGGGAAGATCTGCAAGAGCTTTCTTTGAAGCCTGGTCGCCCGACCAAGAGCGGAGCCACAGCACCCGCCTGATAACAATTGTAAAAAGTGACATTTTTGACAATGTGGGAAGAAGGTCCAAAGCAGCATGGCATATGTAGCGGAGACCCTCTTCCAAATGTTGTGCCCGCTGCACCTCAGCCTGTGCACACTCACAAGTTAAACTAGTGTGCAGTGTGGCAGCGTGCTCGTGAAGAGATTGTGCCGCCATCGCAGCCGCATGACTGACCCAGCCAAGAACAGTGCCTTAGACATTGCCTCCGTGCGGCGATCGGCCGCCTCCCTAAAAGACGGTGACCCCTCCAAGGGAATGGTCGTTGCCTTATTCAGACGGGCCACTGGGGGGTCCACCATTGGGGAAGCCCATCTCTTAGTAAAGCTATCCTCAAAGGGGTAGCGAACAGCAAAGCTTTTAGGAAAAGCAAAGGAATTTGGTGGCCGCAGCCATTCCTTGAACACCGCCTGTTCAAACACCTGATCATAAGGGTAAGCCCTAGGGGACCTAGGGGGTTTAAGTGATCCACAAATATATGTGGACTCATGCGACTCCCCTGCTTGGTCAAGCCGCATGGAGCCGCGGATATCAGTGATCAGAGCGGCCACTATCGCTTTATCACGAGAAAAAAGAGCCTCCTGATCACCTTCGCCGTCTGAGGGCAGTTCACCCTCTGATAGGTCCACAGGTGTGACCACCGAGGTGCTTTCTGGATCCGAATCCTCCCCTGAGGAACGAGGGGAGGTGGGCATTTCTTGGGGCCCCCCGGAACAGAGTCCCCCGCCCGGGGAAAGAATTCCACAAATACCGCCCTCAGCTGTTCCAAGGACACCAAGGTTCCTGAGGTGGATGGTTGATCCGCAGGTACCCCGCCATAGCATTGCCGGCCTCTGACATCTCAGCCTTGCGGCACCCCCACTGTGTGACCACCACCTCCACCCCACCAATCAGCCAGGGAGACCCGGGAGGATTGCACCCACCGCTACCAGCACCCAGGGAGAGCCAGCTATACTTGCTGTTTTAGATGCCTCAGCACTGTGACCGGAAAGAGCAATGCCCAAAAATACACTGCACTTCAAGAGCCTGCACCACCAAGCGTCAGCCACGTTGTCCAAGTGAAACCGGAAGTACTACTTCCGTTCTTAAAACACTTCCTGTAATCCCAAAAACGACCACTGGGGGTCGCCAGAGGACAGGCTGAAAACCACATGGTTACCAAACAAATGGATGCTGCCATTAACACAAGCAGAGCTTTATAGGAAAATGGAGCGGTCGGCGGCGAACGAGCAGCGAACCGCTTAATGCAGTGCTCCGAACGGTCAGTGCAAGGTGCGGTACTGCGGGGGGGAGTGAGGGGGGACGGGAGATAATCCTCAAAGGGGTACCACCCCGTGTGTCCCTACTAACGGACCCCCACCGGCCGGCTACCACAGAAGCTGCCCAGGTGCCCACTATCCGCACCCCTAGGGCGGAAGAGGGGTCCACTCACCAATCCGACGGGCGCAGCGGGTAGCCACCCGGAGCAGACTTACCTCCCCATAGAGAGGCATGCTGCTGGCCAGGCCCCTGGACAGGCGAACCAGTCACTCAGCTCTAGTGGGTTTTAGCCACTGGCCGCCCGCTCGGAACGGGCGCCATGCGACGGGCCCCCGCTAAGGGTAGCTCGCATAGTGTCGGCCGGACTGGGGAAAGCTTTGGATTCTAGATATCCTCTATACCACCAGCCAGCTTCTTGATAGCAGTCTTCATCAGAAAAAATCTTCAGGAGACTGCAGATCCCATAGCGAACCAGGTCTACTCCTTGTAATAGGCAATTAAAAACTGATGTGCTATGCAGAGCAGGGGGATTATATGCTAAGGTGAGGACAGCCCCCTGGGAGGGGCCAACCTATGCTTTTGTTTTATTTTTGCCTAGTCTACTCCTAGTGATATGAGCATAACTCCACGTGTCATAAGAAGGCTGCGTCTGTCAGTGAACGGAAGAGTAAGTCCATCCAATTCAACCAATAAAAAAAAAAAAAAAAAAAAATGAATAACCATGCAATTCCATATACACTATCCTTCACCCACAGTTGATCCAGAGAAAGGCAAAAACCCCAGCAAAGCAAACTGGTTGTGGCTATATAAATCCCACATAATAATAATGCTGCTAAAGTACATATCCCAAAACAAACAACCAGGAATGAGGACATGGCATAGCTGACTGTCTGTGTAAGAGGTCACTGTACTACCTACTACTCTCAAATCTGACACAATTCTGAAACTCCTAATGTATTGAACAGCCAGGCCAATGAGCATGTATGGTAAATAGGAGTCAAAGAATGTTCCAATATATGGCCATCTAAATTGATGTCAGAAAGCTGTAAAACAAAGACAATGATACCCAAGGCTAAAGCACTTACTTGACTAAAGTTGCTGTCGCTACATGCCTCACCCGAGCATCTTCATCTCCCAAAAGGCTAATAAGCACACCGTTCAGCACTCGATCTTGAAGATGTAACAGCTACAAAGAATCACACCAGTAAGTTATAATCTAAGGCCAAAACAGATTTTATGACAGGACATAATTATATAACAAAGGAAACATACATAGTTTTTTATTTATTTTTTTTATTTACAATCACACACTAGGGTGGCATAAACAGGCCAGTGCAGAGACGGGTGCCTAGGGCCCAGTGGGTCTGCAGGGGTTCCAAAACATAGAAAAAAAATACAAATATTATCAGCCAGCTTTTCTGTGTGTAGCAGAAGTGATTTGTGTATCTGCTGCAGCTCAATCAGTTCTGCCTGCTTTCCAGCAATCCCAGCATGCAGTGGGCTTCTTTGTGCATTCATAAACATTGCCATTGCCACTAAAAAGTGGGAAGTACTATAGTTCACCAATCTCCACTCTTTACACTGAACCAGAAAGCGCTCAACTTCAAGCACTTCCGGGCTCAGGGCAGTCAGAAGCCTAATGCAGCAGCAAGGTTAACCTGCAGAATGGGGACTTGGTGTTCCCAATCTGAAAAGGCTGGAAACAAAGAGTCCAATAGCTCCCTGATGTCTCCATCAGGAACACCAGTTTCCATAAAGAGCATTTCTCTACTTACCGTATCTCACAAAAGTGAGTACACCCCTCACATTTTTGTAAATATTTTATTCTATCTTTTCATGTGACAACACTGAAGAAATGACACTTTGCTACAATGTAAAGTAGCGAGTGTACAGCTTGTATAACCGTGTAAATTTGGTGTCCCCTCAAAATAACTCAACACATAGCCATTAATGTCTAAACCACTGGCAACAAAAGTGAGTACACCCCTAAGTGAAAATGTCCAAATTGGGCCCAATTATCCATTTTCCCTCCCTAGTGTTATGTGACTCGTTAGTGTTACAAGGTCTCAGGTGTAAATGGGGAGCAAGTGTGTTAAATTTGGTGTTATCGTTCTCACTCTCTCATACTGGTCACTGGAAGTATATCATGGCACCTCATGGCAAAGAACTCTCTGAGGATCTGAAATAAAGAATTGTTGTTCTACATAAAGATGGCTTAGGCTATAGGAAGATTGTCAAGACCTTGAAATTGAGCTGCAGCAGGGTGGCCCGCCAAGACCATACATCGCTTTAACAGGACAGGTTCCACTCAGAACAGGCCTCGCCATGGTCGACCAAAGAAGTTGGTCGTGCTCAGTGTCATATCCAGAGGTTGTCTTTGGGAAATAGATGTGCGAGTGCTGCCAGCATTGCTGCAGAGGTTGAAGGGGTGGGGAATCAGCCTGTCAGTGCTCATACCATACGCCGCACACTGCATCAAATTGGTCTGCATGGCTGTCATCCCAGAAAGAAGCCTCTTCTAAAGAGGATGCACAAGACAAGCAGACTAAGGACATGGATTACTGGAACCATGTCATGTAGTCTGATGAGACCAAGATAAGCTTATTTTGTTCAGATGGTGTTCAGCGCGTGTGGCGGCAACCAGGTGAGGAGTACAAAGACAAGTGCGTCTTGCCTACAGTCAAGCATGGTGGTGGGAGTGTCATGGTCTGGGGCTGCATGAGTGCAGGCGACACTGGGGAGCTACAGTTCATTGAGGGAACCATGAATGGCAACATGTACTGTGACATACTGAAGCAGAGCATGATCCCCTCCCTTCAAAGACTGGGCCGCAGGGCAGTATTCCAACATAACCCCAAACATACCTCCAAGACGACCACTGTCTTGCTAAGGGTAAAGGGGATGGACTAGCCAAGCACGTCTCCAGGTCTAAACCCTATTGAGCATCTGTGGGGCATCCTCAAAAAGAAGGTGGAGGAGCGCAAGGTCTCTAACATCCACCAGCTCCGCTATGCAGTCATGGAGAAGGGGTGGAAGAGGACTCCAGTGGCAATCTGTGAAGCTCTGGTCAACGCCATGCCCAAGAGGGTTAATGGAGTGCTGGAAAATAATGGTGGCCACACAAAATATTGACACTTTGGCCCCAATTTGGACATTTTCACTTAGGGGTGTACTCACTTTTGTTGCCAGCGGTGTAGACATTAATGGCTGTGTGTTGAGTTATTTTGAGGGGACAGCAAAAAATTTACACTGTTATACAAGCTGTACACTCACTACTTTACATTGTAGCAAAGTGTCATTTCTTCAGTGTTGTCAAATGAAAAGATAGAATAAAATATTTACAAAAATGTGAGGGGTGTACTCACTTTTGTGAGATACTGTATATACAGTACTGTCACATAGGGGGGTATGTCAACAAACTTGTGACAGTAATAAAGTTAAAAAAAAATTAAGCAAAAATAAGGAACTGCCCTCTACACAGGCAAATGCATAAACCGGACACACGGACATACCTAAACACATGTGATTCATTAACCAGTTCTGGACCACCTACCGCATATATACTGCGGTGGCCCGACTGCGCAAAGCCACGTACAGGTATGGGATATTGTGCACGAGTACCCGGGGTACGAAACCCGCCGATTGTTCTGTGTAGAGACGGAGCAGCGGTGTGCCTATGTAAACAAGGCATACTGCTGAACTATCAGTGACGAAAAGAGATCTTCTGTTTCAGCTAAGCTAAAACACGATCTTTGTTTTCCTCCAGTGTAGCAGTCCCCTCTACAGTTAGAAAACACCTCCCTAGGACACACTTAACCCCTTGATCGCCCCCGTTAACCCCTTCCTTGCCAGCGTCATTTGTACAGGGATCAGTGCATTTTTTAGCACTGATCACTGTATTGGTGCCACTGGTCCCCAAATAAATGTTGCAGTCCCGCTAAAAATAAATAAAAATCGCCGCCATTACTAGTAAAAAATAAAAAAATGCCATAAACCTAACCCCATAGTTTGTACACGCGATAACTTTTGCGCAAACCAATCAATATACACTTATTGGGATTTTTTTTTTTTTTAAATATAAAGCAGAATACATATTGGCCTAAATTGATGAAGAAATTGGATTTTTAAAAACATTTTTTTATAGCAGAAAGTAAAAAATATTGTTTTTTATTCAAAATTGTTGCATTTTGTTGTTTATATCACAACAAATAAAATTCGCAAATGTGATCAAAAGAAAGCTCTATTTATGGGGAAAAAAGGACAGCAATTTTATTTGGTTACAGCATCGCACAACCGCGCAATTGTCAGTTAAAGCAATGCAGTGCCGTATCGCAATAGAGATCCTTAAGACCATGTTGTGTTTCTCACGTATGCTGGTGCTTTAATGTGATAAGTGGCCTCAATTACCAAAAGGTAATATTGGGAGGTGGGTTGGAGTAAAATCAGTGCCCAAGTTGACTATTACTAAACACAAATTGGAGAAAAGAATGGTCACAGACCTGGCAATGATGCCTGACTGTAGCGCAGATTCATAAGGCTGGCAAAAGTTCAGTTTTAAATCTCACAGTTGTACACATCACAAAGCAAACGTTAAAAAAATAAAAGCAGAAGGGGCAGAACATACATCAAAAAGGGATTAACGCATTAAAAGAAATCACTGGTTATAATTACCCCAGTATAATGATGTGCACCTCTATGTAGACCATCTGCTTTACCTTCCAAGAAACTGGCTAACCTAAAAGAAAAAACAAACAATAAGACAAAGAATAACGCAAAGAAATCAAGTAAAACCTGCAAAACAAAGTCCATTCAATATACCCTAGCTTCCCTTTATATAATAAAGAATCAAAGTATAGCGCAGCACAATCAATAAATGGCAACACATGTCAAATCTAATAAGATCATGTTAAAAATGCAATTGATGTGCACAAATCTACCACTACAATATAAAAACCCTACTAAGTGTAACAGCAAATAAGTGCCATAAATAAAAGCAACAACATAAACAATTATTTTGCTGCTTAACCACTTCAATACCAGGCACTTAGAACACTTTACTACCAGACCAATTTTCAGTTTTCAGTGCTGTTGCGCTTTCAATGACAATTGCGCGGTCGTGCGACGCTGTACCCAAACAAGGTTTTTATCATTTTGTTCCCACAAATAGAGCTTTCTTTTGGTGGTATTTGATCACCCCTGCGGGTTTTATTTTTTGCGCTACAAATAAAAAAAGGCCGAAAATTTTGAAAAAAAAAAAAAATTCTCTATTTTTGTCACAAAACTTTGTAAATAAGTAAATTTTCTCCACCACTGGTGGGCACTGATGAGGCTACACTGACGGGCACTGATGTGGCAGTACTGATTGGCACTGATGAGGCGGCACTGATGAGGTGGCACTGATGATGAGCACTGTTAGGCGGCACTGATAAGCAGCACTGACGGGTACTGAGAGGTGGCACTGATATGCAGCACTGACGGACACTGCTAAGCGGCACTGATGGGCACTAATAGACAGCACTGATTGGCACTCATAGGCGGCACTGGGCACTGATAGGTGGCACTGATAGGTGGGCACTGGTAGGTGGCAATGGTGGGCACTGATGTGTGGCACTGGTATGCATTGATAGGGGCACTGATAGGGGCACTGGTGGGCATATACATTAATAGGGGCTCATTCCCTGGTGGTCTAGGGTGGCATCTGAAGGTGGCACTGAGTGAAGGTGGACCTGAGCAGTATGTCACTTACCTGGTGGTCTAGGGGGGTCTCTTTAGTGGTCCAGATCGGCTCCCTGGTGGTCCCTGGTCAGCTCCCTGGTGGTCCTGGGTGGGCACATCCCTGGGCAGGCTCCCTGGTGGTCTAGGGTGGCGATCCGAGGGAGGGCTGTGCTGATAAATCATCAGCACAAACCCTCCCTGTCAGGGATGCAGCCGATCGGCTCTCCCCTCATCAGGTCTGCAGACCTGAGTACAGGAAAGCCGATAAACGGCTTTCCTGTATTACACTGTGACCAGCCGTGATTGGTCACGGCTGGTCACATGGTAAAGTGCTTCGGATCGAAGCACTTTACCGAGATCGGCATGCCGGTCGGGAAGTGGTTATATTTGCGGCGCTTAATTTTGGTTATACTTATTAGGGATTTGATATTGTAGTGGTAGATTTGTGCGCATCAATTGCATTTTTAACATATGCTGCTATATATTGTTCATGTGATTCTTTATTACTATATTGGGAGTGGGAATACACATTACAGCAGGGGTAGGCAATCTTAAAGAGGTGGAGATTTACCTGGACAACATGGGAGGAGTCAAAGATCACTGCGCACACTGCCGCCTCCTCATACCCGATTTAATCCTCCAATTGCCGTACTACTGTGTTGCAATTGCATGTTGAATGTTGCCTCCTCACCACCTGTCAAACACACTTGGATCGCTTTTCAGAGGAGCAGCAGTGGCTGTTGCACTTGTGAATGAGTCCTTAGTTGCATTCAGCAGCGGCATCCTCAGTGCTTGTTCACGTGTAAAGTGTGTGTGGGGGGGGGATTATGTCCCCTGTTTCTTTTGGTAGGTGCCGCCGCCTGCCAATCATGACCCATTCAAGTAAATGTAATGAGGCCACTCTAAAGCAGGGCTTGAGAAATTTGCTTTGAATCTAGGAGCCAGCTAAATAAGTTAGGAGCCAGTTGTTTTTAGCGTAGTGTGGGGTTGTCAGCGGGGGGGGGGGGGGGGGGGGGGGGGGGGGGGGGGGGGGGGGGGGGGGGGGGGGGGGGGGGGGGGGGGGGGGG
>BLSH010477607.1:1531108-1545779 GCA_018402905.1 Glandirana rugosa
TAGAGTTGAATAAATAAAGTCCATGAACATATCTCGACAGTTAAATGCGTCGCGAAATGTATATATAACATATAAGTGTAGTCAGGGATGGGAGTTCCTCGAATGTTAGATTCCAGGGATTGAGTTTAAGTATGTATATGATCCCGGTTAAATCTGGCCTAGGTTAATTGGATGGTCGTACAGAAACCGCACACTCTCCTTTGGCCTCATAGACCTCCTTTGGGTGCGTCCGTGTCCCTCTTGTACGTTTGAGGTCCGTCGATCACAATACCAACCAGAAGCTTGGTGACTGGGAAAACAACGGTCCGCTTTTACGATAAGTGATGTGGTGACACACCAAGATTGGGGAGCCATACAATATATATGTAAAGCGCTGCGTAAATTGACAGCTCTATACAAGTACCTGAAATAAATAAGTTGAGATTCTGTAGTCCAGCAAACTTAGACATACTCCCTGATATGAATTTAACAATCTGTCTTATGTGATTATATTTTTAGTTTGCAACAATTAGGCCTCATACACACGGACGTTTCTTAAAAAATAAACAAGACGTCGGGCCCGACGTCAAGAAGAAAAAAAAGAAAAAATTGGGGATTTTCAGCGTTATGCATCGGCGTTAGTGAGCGTCGGCGTCAATAGGAGTTTTTATTAAAAAAAAAAACATCCCTCTGCTATTTTTCAACCTAAAAACGTTGGCGTCAAAAAACGCCGGTTAACGCCGGTATGGCATTAGTTGGCGTTAGTGAGCGTTCTGCGGCGGCGGCGTCAAAAAATGTCAAAAAACGTTGCAGCCTCAGAACGCACTGGCCGTGGGTTCTAGTTTCAGCTCACTAACGCCGACGCCATCTACAGCTCAAAAACGTCAGCGTTTTTATGGGGCCATTGACTAACACTGAGAGCTGCAAAAAACGCCAGAAAACGCCGGCGTCACAAAACGTCCGTGTGTATGAGGCCTAAAGGTGTTTTTAATATTGCACAATAAGAGGTGGTCTTAAAAGTGTTACTAAACCCAGGACCCTGCATTCACTATATCTGGTCTCCAGCATTAAACAGAACATGGAGATTTAATTATTTAACATCCTGGCGGTATTCCCAAGTGCGGCTCAGGGTGAATATTCTGTACCAAGAGCGGTAGCCCCGAGCCACACTCGGGATTGCTTCACTGGATCCAGGCAGATGTCCCCCTGCTGTGTCCGCGGGCTGTGTCCTCCGCCCGGTGCCTCTGCGTGCCGGGCTCCATTCCCTGCGAGCATTGCGTCGCACGGGGCGGAGCCTGGCGGCAAAGTCAAAAAGTCAAACGCTTAGTAAACATACAGTACACTGTAATCTGTAAGATTACATTACTGTATGAAATCATTTCACATCCCCTTTGTCCCCAGTGGTTTGCCCAGTGCCCTGCATGCACTTTTATATTATATATGTCATTCTTTCTGCCTGGAAACTTAAGAATGTCCATGGCAACCAAAAAGTGTCCCTTTACATCAAAAGTGTTTTTTGCTCAGCTAGAAAACTGCGATAGTAAATAAGAATCATTTGCAGAATTGAGGGATACTGATTTTTGGGGAAATTTATCATCAGACACTGAAAGTAAAAAAAAAATGCTCTAGCAATGCACACCAAACTGAGCATGTGCAGAGTGCTCCCAAAGCTCTATTATATCAGCAGATATATTAAGGACTGTAGAAGGGGGGGGATCAGAGAAGACCGGATCAAACAGCCTTTTACACAACACAGAGGATTAACCCCTTAGGTTCCACAGTGAGCATGTCTTACTGCATATACAGACTGATTTTACTGTTGTGATTAGTAACACTTTAAGCCAGCCATGCATGGATCAAAATTCACCCAGTTCAGCAGGGCACACATCAGGCCTCCCTGCACAGGGGGGGCACACATCAAGGCTCCCTGCACAAGTGCAACAGTTTCCTTCTCATGCAGAGCTAGGCAGGGAAGTCCTCTTCTGGCACCCTGTTCCCCATCAGCCCTCCTGTCCATCACAAGGGATGTCACATATAACCCCCTTGGATGGACAGGAGGGGAGGAGGAGACATTAGGGAATGGCAGACCACAGCCAACAGTATCACAGCCATTTCCCTGCCTAGTTCTGCATGTGTCAGGTAGATCTCAGAAGAACCCCAGTTGAGAAACCCTGCTTTGGAGGAACCCCAGAGTTCCACAGAACAATAGTTGACAAAGGGTGGTTTGAAGCCCTGGCTGAAATGGGTTGCAGCCAATGTGTCAAGTTTCCTTAGAAGATCACCTCGTTAAAATTACCCAACCAGTAACAATCTTAATTACTTACTTTATCTCTCTTATTAGGATTCGTTGCTATGCTGTATTGCTGACCCTGCCCACCCTGTCAGTTTTCCCCTACAGCCATGAGAGATCTGTATACACATATTTCCCTCGTGAGTAAAGAACAAGATCAACTCAACTTGACTGTAGCTGCCAGAAATGCATAATGCGGCTCATAGACTCAGCAGTGGCATATTTGCTTTGTTGGAATACATAGGACACACTTACCCTGACTGCCACACATGCCAGCTTGCAGGTCACAGAAGATTCATCTTTCAGACATTTTTGCAATAAAGGAATGCAATTTTCCAGTGAAAAACTATTCCCTAAAAGAAATAAATAGTGCCTCAGATCTTTATCATTAAACATTTGTATAAATGTAACCAACTTATAAAAATAAAAAAAAAATAAAAACTAACAGCACAGAATTTTTGTTTTTTTCTAATGCTTACTTTGTGTTTCTTTTACATCAATTATTTTTTATTCAATTGCATTGTGAAGAAATTTGACTATTGAAGAAGACTATTCCCTTGCATGTCCAATATCTTTCCTCTTCTTGGAGTGTCCCCTCCTATTACCTTCCTACATAACCTTTTATGTAGCAGCAAGAGAGATGCTAGGGTGATTTTTATAAAGTTGTGCGGGTTTACTGGAGCTGCTAAAATCACATCCAAGATGGCGGTGCCCAGCAGCAGTCTCAGAACTTTTGGATGTCTACACAAGCCAGGCATTTACAGGCAAAAAACATGCATAAAATACATATAATCTTATGGGAAGATTGTTGTTGAAATTAATGGTCTAGCAACAGGGTCTCGAAAAAAAAAAAAAAAAAATTAAAAATCAATTATTGAGCCAAAAGGAAGTGGAGATAGTTACCAGAAGAGCTTTTAACAATGGCCAGCCAGTGCTCAGCATCGTATCGGGACTTGTTGAGGATGGAATAGACGATCGTGCCACAGAGAATAGATGTGGCCCCCCTGACCTGTGGGTCCCCATGACTGATGTAATTTAGGATGTCTGAAACATATTGCACATCTGCAAAAGAAATACATAACATAGAAGCAAAAATGATAGGACACAGCATATTCAAGTATTTCTGCTACAGAAAAAAGCCTACTGGTTAGGAATATTTGATGGCATTTAATAAAGATAAAGTGTGAAAGCTGAGGAAATACAAAGGTTCGCGGGCGTTTTGTAATGCAGGCACATCAAGGCCATGTTTACAAGGAAAAAATGGGGGGGAGAGAAAATACTAGTGACTCCTCATGCAGTGTTAGCCCTTGTTCACACTGCTGCGACTTTTCAGACATCCCTGCGTGAATTCATTGCGGCTTGCATACGACTTCTTTAAAGTGATTGTAAAGTCTCATTTTTTTTTCTATAAAAATAAAAAACATGTTATATTTACCTCCTCTGTTACAGTTGGATTTGCACAGAGCAGCCCGGATCCTCCTCTTCTCAGGTCCTTCTTCAGTGATCCTGGCCCCTCCTCCTATTTAGTGCTCCCACAGCAAGCAGCTTGCTAAGGGGGCACCCGAGCCGAGTCACAGCTCCCTGTGTCCATTCAGACACGGAGCCCAAACCCACTCCCCTCGCTTTCCTGATTGGCTAGCTGACTTTAAATCGACAGCAGCGGCAGCCGCTTCTGTGTCTCAGCCAATAAGGAGGGAGAATCTTGGATGACTGAGACACTCGTGGACATCGCTGGACAGAGGGACCTCAGGTAAGTGTCAGGAGGGCAGAGGGTCGGCTGATACACACAGAAGGCTTTTTATCTTAATGCATAGAATGCATTAAGATAAAAAAACATTCCAACTTTACAATCCCTTTAACAGAAATCAATGCAAATTGTGTTGAAGTTGCACCAAAGTAGCGCAGGAACCGTTTTCTAAGTTGGAGCGACTTGAGTCGCACCGATTAGAACGGTTCCATTGCCATTATTGGAGCGAGACTTGTCATGCGACTTAGAACTCTCAAGTTACGGCAGTGTGAACCAAGGCTTAACATGTCAATAAAAATAGTTGTATAAACCATCTACAATATTACATAAACATCTATGTAACCATTGGAAGACCAGGCCTTTTCTGACACTTTGTTTATATGTAAAATGCAGTATTTTTTTCTAGACGTTTTCTTAGAACCCCCAAACACATATATATTATATATATATATATATATATTTTTTTTTTTTTAAAGCAGAGGCCCTAGAGAATAAATTGGTGGGCGTTGCAATTTTTTATGTCATGCAATGTTTGCGCAGCGGTTTTTCAAACACAATTTTTGGGGAAAAAAATACACTTTGAATCTTAATGCGCAAAAACCCAATATAATGCCCAGTTGTTTGGTACAATGTCAATTTTACTATCCATAGGTGACATTTTAAAATCCTTTTCAGCTTACTACTTTAGAATAACAACACAGGAGGTCTAGTGCTAGAATTACTGCCCGCGATCTGACGTTTACCGTAATACCTCATATTTGTGTAGCGATCACTGTTTGCATACGGGTGGGACTGATGTGTGCGATCACCTTTGCATGTGGGGACAGGAGCACTTTAAAAATAAAAAAAATAAATAAAAAAAGTTTTATTTATACACTGCTGCTTACATTTTTTTTGGATCACTTTTATTGTTATCACAGGGATTATAAATGCCACCTGTGATAGCAATAGGCAGTGATAGGTACTCCTCATGGAAAGATCTGGAGTCTATTGGACCCCAGACCTCTCCTCTGCCCTTCAAAGCATCTGATCACACCGAGCATATATTTTCCCCATTAAAAATATGGCGCGGTTTACATCCGGGGAAACCAGGAGTGATGAATGCTCATCCCTTCCGGTATCCAAGACCGCAATCAGAGCCGTACCAGTGGGGCGAAAGAGCCTGAGAAAGTGAGAGAGCCGCAGGAGGGGGGGGTAGAAATTGTCTCTGGCCGCTTGTAAATGCAATCCAGCGGCTGATTAGTTGCTTGGACTGCTTTTACAAGAAAGACGACCATCGGCTCTAAAAAAAAAAAAAAAAAAATACCGGGATGATGCGCTGGTCAAGTGGTTAAAATATCAAATTTTTAGGTCTTATGAAAGGTGTGGATCCACACAAGCCCAACATCAGAGTAGAGCTTTTATAGTTTAGGGACAGTGAATAGTATCCATTCCAGAATTATAATGTAGCTGTTTGGCAAGCATACTGATTCCACATATAACGTCCATATGCTACCATATGGACTGAGCCTGTAAAACAATTAAAGGTGCCCTCAATGCTAGACGTAAAATAAATGAGGGGATTAAGAAACAGTGGTCAATGGCAGTTTCAAACTTGATCTCCTGGCCAGTCCTCTCCTGATTAGGCTATAAAACTGTGTGGACATTAGCAATTAGAAAAATAGAGTCTGGTACCTATTGGATCCACAGAGTCTGTCTGCAGTTTATACAGCTTGCAGAAAAAAGATTCAGGATACAAGGCCACAGCTGCCCCAACACAGCTCAGTGCTAGTGCTTTCACGCTCACCCGCACATCTCTGTCTGGTACAAGAGCTGAATAAAAGAAAAAAATAAATAATCCACTTACACATCTAATTAAATTTTACATGACAAACAATATATTAAGCAGATACAAAAACGGTTTAGAGAGTTTAGCAAAAATATTATGCTTTCGGCTCAACAGTATCTTTGTTTAGCCCATGATGAGTTACAAACATTGTTATACAGTCAAGTTATCATAAAATCCCTAACCTGCAGAAATATTGCAAGCTAATCGAACCTCCCAAGCTCCAAAAAGAACACATGTAACAATTAGACTTACCGCCCTTCTGTCCGGTGAGCAGGAAGGAAGCAGATAACAGACGAACGCAGTGAACAAGGGGAGCAGCATCTCCGTCTGTGTAGTGTCCAATGTCTCCTTTTATCCGAGATGGCTTTAAACACAGTAACAGTTCAACAGTAGCAACATCAGTCAATTATAAACAATGACGCTCAGACTATTTCTTACTAAAAAGCACATTGCTGTGCTAATTATTTAGAAATGTTATTACCTTGTTCTCCAGGTCACCAGGCTCCACCACTTCCTCCTTTGTTACAAAGCGCTCCACGCTGCTATCTGATGACTGGCGGCTGTGGCCCATGGATTTTAGCAAATGAGTCTGATTTAGCCCTTTAAAAAAAACAAGTAAAGTGTGTTCTGTAAACTACCACCCTGCTACAGACTTCTCTTATTACAAAAGCTGCCTCTGTAAACACATCCACTATGTCTAAACTTCTATAACAAATCATATATTAAAGAAAAAAAAAACATGTAAGCCTTCCCTTAACATCCACTATGTCCAAACTTAGTTCTATAACAGAACATATATTTAATAAAAAAAAAAAAAGAAAAAAAAAAAAGGAGGCATTGGGAGTTAGGAAAAGGAAAAAGGAGGAGAGAACTGCTGATACGTTGACTGAGCATAGGAGGGTGGTTTAGAACAAACAATTAACTACAACTGGATGAAAAAAAATCCTTCAAAGCTGACTTGTGTGCCAATTAAAATATCCATCTATCCTTTTACAACCAGGCCAGTAAACTAAATAATAATAGATGTGCTGAAATACTAGTCTCCTCTACAGAAATGACTGTTTTGGGCAACCTCTGATGCCAGCCAAGTCCTTGCGCTATGGGTTGCATGTCCATATTGAATTGCCTAAGCTGCGTTACCCATGATGCTGATTGGTCTAGATTTTGGAAGCAAGTTATAAAAACTTACTCACCCAACCACTTCAAGACCACCCACCGCATATATACTGCGGCAGGGCGGCTCTATTGCGCAATACGACGTACCTGTATATTGTTTTGCACACTAGACACTGTGGGGGAGCCAATCCGCGGGTCCGGTGGATCGGATGTCCACCGGCCACCTGCGATCGCTCCACAGAGAGGCAGAACGGAGATCTGCCTATGTAAAGAAGGCAGAACCCAGTTCTGACAGGGAAGTACAGAGATCTTCTGTTCCTAGTAATCAGGAACAGTGATCTCTGTGTTCTTCCTGTTAGTCCATCCCCCACAGAGTTAGAAAACACTTGCAGGGAACACACAACCCTTTCATCGCCCCTGGTATTAACCCCTTCCCTGTCAGTGTCATTTATAAAGTGATCTGTGCATTTTTTTTTTTTTTTTTTACACTGATTACTGTATTGGTGGCACTGGTCCCTAAAAAGTGGCCTAAACTGATGAAGAAATTTGTTTCTACATTTCTTTTGGATATGTTTTATAGCAGAAAGTAAAAATTTTTTTCACAATTATCAGTTTTTTTGTTTATAAAAAAATACAAAACCGCAGAGGTGATCAAATACCACCAAAAGAAAGCTCTATTTGTGGGGAAAAAATTACATCAACTTTGTTTGGGTGCAGCGTCACACGACCGTGCAATTGTCAGTTAAAGTAAAGCAGTGCCGTAATGCAAAAGAAATGGCCTGGTCAATAAGGGCTGAAGTGGTTAACATCTATTCCTTTTTCAAATTATCCAGAAGTATGCCTTCTTGATATACCCTATGAGGAACTTTGCTACAAATATATTAGAATGTTCTTGAAAGAAACACTACAATGGGTTAAAGCTGCACGATTAATCTTATTAAAATCTCAATCTCGATTCACCCCCCCGCGATCTCCATCACATATTACTGCGATTTTCAGTGCAGTTAATGGAGTCTGAATTGCGGGCGACTCAGCGCGACTTGGCTGTAGTAGAAAATGGAAGATGAAGTCAATGCAAGTAGCCTGAAGTCTCCCCAGGAATCTTTCTCTAAAGTCGGAGCGACTTGAGTCTGGGCAGAGAGCCAAGTCAAGTAGATAAAAGAAGTAAAAAGATACTATGTTTAAAATTATCAAAGGGTTGAACTCCCGGGTATAGAAGAGTTTGGTTTAAAGCGGAGTTCCACACATTTTTTTTGTTTATTAAAAGTCAGCAGCTACAAAAAAAAGTGTAGCTGCTGACTTTTAATAAACAGACACTCGCCTGTCTCCCGGTCCAGCGATGGCTGCGCCCAAAGCCTCGCTCGTCTCCCCCCTCCTCCCGACGGCCCCGCTATTCCTAGTGTGGGCACCCGGCCCGGCTTCACGGCCTACTGGCCAGGCAATCTTCTGGGACCTGTGACGTGTCCCAGAAGATTGCCAGGAGGGAGGGGCCACCAAGGAGGAGAGAAGTCGCCGCCTAGGCAGCCAGGCGACGCAAGGATGAAGAGGGACAGGAAGTCTCTCTGAAAAGCGGGTACACCCCCCCCCCCCCAAAAAAAAAAATGACATGCCAAATGTGGCATGTAAGGGGGCGAGGAGTGCTTAAAGCAGAAGTTCCACTTTTGGGTGGAACTCTGCTTTAACCATTTAAAGCACAGATGTCAAACTGGCGGCCCTCCATCTGTTGCGGAACTACAAATCCCATGAGGCATTGCAAGGCTGACAATTACAAGCATGACGAGACTTGTAGTTTCAACAGCTGGAGGGCCACCAGTTTGACACCCCTGATTTAAAGACTAAATCTTTTCTTACATTTGCTGCTTACAAATAAAAATCCAGTATTTTCTGCTAGAAAATAACTTACAACCCACAAACATTATATATTTTTTTTAGCAGAGACCCTAGAGAATAAGATGGCAGTTGTTGCAATATTTTATGTCACACTGTATTTGCACAGCGGTCTTTCAAACGCATTTTTTTTTTTCAAAAAAGAAAAAAACTAAACAGTGCTGTTAGCCCAATTTTTTTGTATATGTAAGATGTTATGCCGCGAGAATCGTGATCTTTATTCTAAGCAAAAAAAATTGTGATTCTTATTTTGGCCAGAATCGTGCAGCTCTACAATGGGTATAGAAAGAATCAACCACCTTTAAAATAATCACATTTTGTTGTTTTTTTGCCTGAAATGAAGACACAGTTTTTGTTCTATCCATGCAATGCATCCAAGTGACAGATAGAGCTTCAACATTTCAGAAAAAAAAATCAAGTGTAGCTAATCACCTTCTCAATTGCACACAGAGCCATTTGACTTTCAACTGTGGTTAGCTGTGGTCATATTGATTAGCTCAGCATGAAAATAGCTTTCCTGGAGCATTTCAGTCCCTGATAGTGCAACTGAAGCAATCAACTATGGGTGGCTAGGCACTGTCAAAAGATCTCCAGGATAAAATTGTTGACAGGCACAAGTTAGGAGAGTGATACAAAAAACGTCAAATGCTTTTAATGCCCAGAATCACAGTAAAGTCTATTATTAAGTGGAAGGTATTTGGTACAATACAGACCCTCTGTGGATCAGGGCGCAGCTCCAAACTGGATGAAAGAGCCAGAAAGAAACTGGTCAGAGAGGCTACCAAGAAGCCTACAGCAACTCTGAAACAGTTGCAGGAATTTATGACAAAGCGTGGTCATTGTGTGCATGTGACAACAATATCACAAATGGGACATGTCTGGTGGAAATCCAATACAGCTCACCATCCAAATAACACCATTCCTACAGTAAAGCATGGAGGTGGTAATATCCTGTTATAGGGGTGTTTCTCTGCATCAGGGACTGGAGCACTTGTCAGGATAGAAAAAAAAAATGGATGGGGGCAAAATACCATTAAATTCTTGAGGAAAATCTGCTGCCCTGTGCCATAAAGTTGTCAATGGGAAGAAGGTTTACCTTTCAACATGACAATGACCCAAAGCACACAGCACAAATAACCACAGTGGTTGACGCATGAAAAGGTGAATGTCTTTGCATGGCCTAGTCAGAGCCCAGACTTAAACCCATTGAAAATCTGTGGAATGACTTGAAGACTGCACTCCACGGTCACCATCAAATTTAATTGAACTTGAACAGTTCTGCAAAGAGTGGGAAAATATTGTAGATGTAGTGTAGATGTGCAAAGTAAATGGAGATAAATCCCAACAGACTAAGGCTCCTTTCACACTGAGGCGTTTTACAGACGCTATTTAGCTAAAAATAGCGTCTGTAAAACGCCTCAAAAATCGCCCCCAATCCACCCCAATGTGAAAGCCCTGAGTGCTTTCACACTGGGGCGGTGCGCTTGCGGGACGTTACAAAAAGTCCTGCAAGCAGCATCTTTGGGGCGGTGAGGTGAGCGGTAATATTCCGCTCCTCTACCGCCCCTGCCATTGAAATGAATGGCAAGTGCTTCCGAAGCGGCTGCACACCGCCTCGGTAGCGCTGAGCGCCAGCACTTTTAACCCCGTTTTAACCACTTGTGGGGGGTTAAAAGCACAGTGCCCCGCCCCCATATCGCTGGTAAAACTCCGCTAAACTAGTGGGGTTTTACCGCGACCACGGCTGCCGCCTCAGTGTGAAAGTAGCCTAAAGGCTGTAATTAAAGCAAAAGGTGGTTCAACAAAATACTGACATAAGGGGGGTGATTATTTTTCCAACTCAGTGATTCTGCTTTTGATTCCTTTTTTCCCTGACATGTTGGTGTTATATCTTTCACTTGGATGCTATAAATTGCACTGAGTAAATACAGCTGAATAAAACAAACTATGTTGGTCTTCATTTCAAGCTGAAAAGCAACAAAATATGATTTTTTAAAGGAGGGCGATTCTTTTCTATACCCACTGTATTTCAATACAAATAGAACAGAAAATGTCTCCATAAATATTATAAAGTTTAGGATGCTTGGTGTAATTCCACTCCTACATTAAACAGTAATAAGTATGACTTCTTGGACTGCACGATTGACCTTCATGTTAATGTATATTCTATGCATCATTGCAAATTGGAGAAAGCTTGTTCTTTTTTACATTTTAGCCTATTAGGATATGGTTTGTTGTACCAGCATGAAAACAGAAGACGTTCCTTGCATATGTGAAATGTGTATTCTGTAATTGTTTGCAATAAACAAAGTTAAAAAAAAAAAAAAGGGAGGAGGAGGATCAAAGTCCATTTAGACCAATGACTGGACAGTTCTTCCTGAATGTCAATTAGCCACCCCCCTTACCAGACATCATGGCATTAGACATACTGGACCTATTGGTCATGTGACTAGCATCAGAGGAAGCCTAGAACAGTGCTTTCTGTGAATAGATAATTCAGCTACTCTTAACAATAGGTTAATCAACTGTAATATCAGAATATATGGGAATTATAGTTTGAAAACAGGTCCACTTTAACGCCTTATTACCAGCAATATGTACATCAATGTTCTTCTGCAAGATGAGCCAAGTTTAGTGTACTTTATTCTACATCCTCCTATTTAAAATTTAGCAACAGATATTGTGCACAGCTGCTGTCAGCCCCGACTGTCACAGTCACCAATCACTATAGTTTCTGATCATGCAATCACTGTCAGCTAAGAGTGGTCACATGCAGGCTATATTTACACAAAAAAAAAAACCCTTCAGATGTCATTGCAACCTAAAAGATGGCAGTGGACCTTTGCCTAGGTTCACATTGGAGCGATTTGGCAATTGCTGACAATTTGGAACCCTCCAAATGGGTGCGACGCTGCATTTGTGGCGCCGCACGGATTCCCAAAAGTTGTTCTTGCACTACTTTTGGCGGCTTCGGGTGCGATTTCCATAGGCATCTGTGCAGAAACCCGCACATATGTCTCTGAAATCGTCCCCGAAGTCGGGACTGACATGCAGGAATGAAATGGTGCGAGTTCAGCTGAACCCTCCCACTGTCAGGGTGAACCTGGGCTTTAACAGGGTAATGGACAGTTAAAATTCTTTTTGGTGCATTTGTCATCCTAAAAGAGAAAATGTATAACTAAGTATAACTAAACTACAGTTAAAGTATAACTAAAGGCAAACTTTTTTTCCTGTTTTGGTTAAGAGTGGAGATGGATTAGAACCACTGTCTGTTTTTTTTTTTTTTTTTTCTGTCTGTGCCTCTGTTTTAACAATTATTTAGGTATGAAAATTAGTTGCAAAGGTATCGTTAAATCGCACATGCAGACGTTGCAAACTTTTGGCCTCTGCAGCCAGGCTTTAATGACCTCTGGTCATGAAAAAGTTAAAAGGGAAAATGCCACAAAATATGAAAAGATGTGCAATTCATTCAGTGGAAAAGGTGCCCTACTCTATGCTAATAAACAGCAAAAACTTAAGCTGAGTCCATGTAAATCCTTCAAGTTATGGGCTGCACAGTGGTATACTGGTTAGCACTTTTGCCTAGCAGCAAAAGGGTGGCTGGTTTGAATCCCAACCACGACACTACCTGCCTGGAGTTTGTATGTTCTCCCTGTGCCTGTGTGGGTTTCCTCCGGATACTCAGGTTTCCTCCCACACTCCAAAGACATGCTGGAAGGTTAATTAGATCCGGTCTAAATTGGCTTTAGTACATGAATGTGAGTTAGGGACCTTAGATTGTAAGCTCCTTGCGGGTAGGGACTGATGTGAATGTATAATATATGTGTAAAGCGCTTTGTAAATCGACAGCGCTATATAAGCACCTGAAATAAATAATAAATAAGTTCTAAATTAAAAAAAAAAAAAACATTTAAAAAAAAGCAGCCCTCCAGCTGTTGCAGAACTACAAGTCCCATCATGCTTCTGGGAGTAATTGTAACTGCAAGCCTCAAAATGCCTCATAGGAAATATAGTTCCACAAAAGCTGGAGGGCTACTGGTTGCATACCACTGATCTAAACCATCCACCTACAATTAATAGCACTTCAAAAAGGTAACCTACCAAGAGCAGTGTTCCCAAAACGATCAGCCAACTCTTCCTGGTGGATGATTGCTCCTTCGTCTTCCTCGTCCTGGAGCTGCCCAATCTGCATGCCAGAATAAAGGTTCTCAGCACCATCGATCACCTACAAAGTCAGAAATAGCACAGCGGCAATTCAAACACAACAGCATGAGAGCAGTGGCAATTTCTAAAATGAAAATATTTTTGTCTACGAAATTAACATTATTTTAGTCGACTAAAACATGATTAGGGGATGCACTGATACTCTTCTTTCATCGACGAGTACCGATACTTTCAAGTACTCGCCGATACAGGTTTACCGATACTTTGCGGTGCGATTTGCGTCCAATCAAAATGAATTGCATGCAATTTGAACATGAAAGCGGTACAATTCCTGTCCGAATTGCATGCATTTTCCCCACCGCTCCTGTGTGAACCCAGGCTTGTCGTAGTGATTTTGAGCCAGAGGTTACACAGGAGTGCATGACGGGTTCTACAGCTCAGGCTCCCGATCCGACTGTGGTCACCTGCTGCTCCTCCTGCCTCTCCCATGTTTTTTTTTCCCCCAGCAGCTCTCTCTCCCCAGCCTCCAGTGGTTCAAGCCATCCACTGGACCCCCCCCATCATCCCACCAGTAGCAGACTGCTGATCCCCGCTGTCAGAAAATCTCTAACAGTGCAGGCTTTTGATTGGGGGGGGGGGGGGCCGCTGGGGGGAAAAACAAAGAAATGGGAGGCTGGAGGAGCCGCAGATGTTGACAGTCGGTCGGGAGGTGCCCATCATGCAGGGAGGTTTACCGCAGTACTCCTGTGTGAACGTCACTATGACAAGCCTAGGTTCACATAGGAGTGGTGTGGGAAACCACATACGATTCAGACTGGAATCACATTTATTTATTTCAGGTACTTATATAGCGCAGTCAAGTTACGCAGCGCTTTTACCTATACATTGTACATTCACATCAGTCCCTACCCTCAAGAAGCTTACAATCTAAGATCCCTAACTCACATTCATACATACACGTACTAGGGCCAATTTAGACCGGATCCATTTAACCTACCGTGTGGAAGGAAACCAGAGTAGCCGGAGGAAACCCACGCAGGCACAGGGAGAACATGGAAACTCCAGGCAGTTAGTGTCATGGCTGGGATTTGAACTAGCGACCCTTTTGCCGCCAGGTGAAAGTGCTAACCACTACACCCACATCGCATTCAATTCTTTACAGTGCCATTTGCACTCATTCATTTTGTATGGACGCAAATCACACTGCAAAGTATCAGTTTCAGTATCAGGAGCATTTTCAGGAGTAAGAGTACTTGGTATCAGTGCATCCCTAGATACGACAAACTAAACCAATTCAGATGACTAAAATACAACTAAAACTAAAATGGAATTTTAACCGCTTCCCCACCGGGCGCCGTCTTTTCACGGCAGCAGTGGGGGGGCGCTGCGCGAATCGGCGTAAATAAACGGCGATTCGCATTTGGCCACCAGGGGGCGCGCGCGCACCCGCCGCACTCCAGGGGAGTGTGCCCGCGGCTCGGGCGGACCCGATGTCCGCCGGCGAGCCGCGATGAGCGGCAACAGAGAAAGAACGGGGAACCGCCATTGTAAACACGGCGGTTCCCCGCCCTGTCAGTGGGGCATGAGAGATCTACTGATCCCTGTCACTGGGATCAGTTAGATCTCTCATGCCCATGTTAGCCCAAGGGGGGGGGGGGGG